>CP139508.1:118790816-119089984 GCA_021014915.2 Artemisia tridentata subsp. tridentata | reverse complement strand
GATGTTTGATATACTTTTTGCGCATGTTTATGTAGCATAATTACATTCGAATCAAAGGTTGGAACTAAATGCAGGCAATAAGAACTTAACTGTGAGGCTTTCCATTGCCTGCAATCAATATGGGAGCTCCGTGAGTTGCTTGGAATCAATATGCCCATATTAATGGAGATGCTTGAGTTGTGTGGAAATCAAATTCGAAGGCTGTATATGTTAGAATTTAATAATCATGACAAGTTCATATATATTATTCAAGTAATCATATTACATATGCGGAAGCGTAAGATCTATTTTAACATATAAGAATTAACCAAAACATAAAGAGAACGTACCTTTTGATTCTAGCACAACAAGGATCAAACTTCAAATCTTCTTCTTTAATATCAAGAATGGATTAACGAGATACCCCTTACTGTTTTGTATCTCAATCCAAGAATATTAACTATAATGAGTTAATACCACAATCTTGTACACACGTACTATAACCGGATTAAAGATTATGCTAGTAATGTAAACACAAAACTTGTTTTTCTAAAAAACAATTGGATCGACCCTTTTTGGGTTTATGTTGATCGATCCAAAGCAAAGAGAAGAAGAAAAGACTTTTAGGGTTATAGCTAGTGCACAAGAAGTGAAGAATGAGTAACCCTAGCCTTGTATTTATAGACTTAGAATCTTGGAGAACAAGTTGGCTATGGAATGGGTTTCCAAGCCCATACACGACCGGCCATGCAATTCCTAAGGGATTCCGGAGGCTTCTTGTTCCTCTAATTTCATCTATAGTCCTTCTCTTATTCCCTAACGGTCGTTAGTCAATTCCCGTTAACTACTTAACGTCCATTAGTCGTTATTTTTGTGTTTTAATAATTAAATACATAACGGTTTATATATTAATTATTATACATTAATTCCGCATACGTAATGTGTGCAATCCCGTGGTCCCGAGTTCGATTCTAGATATACACACATTAATATTTGTCCTTCAAAACTAACAGCTCCCACTTGTACATCTATTAATAGTGTAATGACATTGGTTAGCGTCTAGCAACACGCCAATGCCCCTGGTACAACTCGGGTGGTGGTCTCCTGGAAAAACCATTCGATGATTCATCATCATACTTATCCTTTTGTTTCTAATACTACGTTAATAAAGATATGGATCTTAGTCATTCTTTATTAACCATTTTGTTTCTCGTTGTTTCTGATTGAGCAAGATTACCAAATCGTCTGAACGTATTCCAGATAGATCTTGGGCATGGCCACGCAAACATCTTGTCAACCCTACGAGGGGCCCAGCAGTATTAAACTTCAAAACAAATTTGAAGGAACAAATTCTCTCTTAACTACGAGCATAACCCATGAACTTTGCAACACTCCTGAAAACAATCCTTATGGCTACCGGTAATGTATAACGGTAAATTGCTTTACAGAAATGCACTACATCCATGACAGTTATCTGGTATCTCAAGTCTGAGGATAACTATATATACACATGATTTACTTGATGACAAGATCCATAAAGTAAACTCATGAAGTTGGGATAAGTCCTATATTCAATTCATTGAATATCATGTGAAATTGGCATGTCAACGCATCAATATACTTTCAAGTATATTCTACCAATACTCAGATTTATCTTAATTTTATGATATTCCCATATCATTAATTGACAGCGGACAATTTAGAATAACATAAGTTATTCACGGATTTAAACGTGCAAATACATGATACAATCTATTATTAATGAAAACAAACGTACCAAGTAATTTAATTCATTGTAAATAATATTTTCTTAACATCCCTTATCCAAATACTAAATAGATCAATGCATGATAATTCTAGTTAATGAATTATGCCTCAAGTCATGTCAATCATACTTGTTGACAAGACATAAATCAACTAATTTTTTATCTATTGGAATTTTGAGAATACTTATTTCAAGAATTCAATTAGTGAAGTTCTTGTATGTGTGCATTCAACTATCTTGATATTGCCACATAATATTACATAAAATGCGTGACATCCTCAACCACCAATTTATGACAATTAAACTATCAAACCTTTTATAGTTTAAAGTATTCTAATTCTTTAATGTATAATGCAACTATGCTCTTAGTTAAGCATAACTAGTACACATGGCCATTAACAAGGATGAAATCCTACCATGACTAATATTGGGTGTCATCTCAATTTCATTAGCATCATTGTATGCAAACAAAAATATGCTCTTTAAAATTCCGTAAACTTTAATATCCATTGTGTAATGTTTGATGCCTTCCAATCTTTCAAGATTTGTCGGCTATAACGATTACGCAACAATTTGCCATATGGTTCATACTTAGAATTTAGTAGCAATTCCAGGCTGAGGATGTAATTCTATATTGTGGGAAACTAGAAGGGGGGTTGAATTGTTTACCGGTTTTAAGTTCTTTTAAAAATCTTGTTTTAAAAGTTGGCTATTGGAAACTTTGATTCGAACTCTATGTGTAATCAATCAACACCAATATGAACTACACACTAAACTAACTAATGCTAAATAATGAAAGTAAAGAGTAGAGTTGGAAAGATCAAACCGAGACAAAGGATCTATAGTGGTTCGGCTACGAAGCTCTTCTTCGCCTTACTCCACTCCCCGAGTACCACACTCGAGAGTTTCAAGCACTATGTCAACAACCTCCCTTCAGGCGGAGAAAACCGTACACGTCGCTTATCCTATTACCAACACTAAGCTAAATGTTGAGTGCTAATCTTAGCTAGCACCAATCTACCAAGGTCCACGTGACCAATCACACAAGCCCTAATGGCTACAAGAGATCACCACGATCTCAACACGATCACAAAGATCAACTCTCACTTCACTCTACTAAATCTAACTACTCTAGATCCTTTGATCACTCACACACAAGCCTAATGGCTTTAAGAGATCTTCACTATCTCTTAAGATCACAATGATCTTTACTCACACTCTTACAAAAGAAAGATAATCTTGATGTATGCTAAGATACAACAAGGATGTAACAAGTGTTACAAAAATCTAACAACTACAACTCTTGTATCCTCTTGAATACTTGAGTTCTTCTCTTGCTAGTGAAGAGGAATGATAACACCTTGTATCAACTTGGATACTTGTGTTCTTCTCTTGATAATGAGAGGAATGATAACACCTTGTATCAACATGGATACTTGTGTTCTTCTCTTGCTAGTGAAGAGGAATGAAGAGGATCACTTTGAGGATGATTGGATCACTCTTGAACAAAAGAAAAACTAATGTAAATGATCTAAGAAAGAAAGTGTGAAGAGAGTATTCAACTCGGAAAGTTTTGTGTGTGTAAGGATGCCTAAAAACTGTGAATGGGGTTGGTTTTTATAGGCAAGAAAAATCTAAACGTTACAGAAAGTTTTGTACGGACGGCTCCACTAAACTTGCCACGGCTCCACTAAATTTAGTGGAACCGTGGAGCCGTCCTAGACTAGGACGCTCCAAATTTTGTCTTTTCTGGTGAAAACTTATTTGGGGAAGGTTGGAGCTGATTTTGGGGGGGAAAATAGCTGTTGTGATTTTCAAACTTATTTTTCCATTAAAACATTTGTTAATAATTCAAAAATAATTTGTCATGTGTATTTTTGAAAAAATGTTTTGTCCCATTAAAATGTGAAGTCTCAAAACACAAATTCACTTCTTTGATCATTTGTCAAGTTGTAAATTTATTCTAGAGTGATTTGCGTAGAAACGGGATCTTCCGATTAAAAACTTGTTTACGTTAATTTTAACGTAACGTGATTTCACATTTTGTCATCCTCAAAACGTGAAGTAATCGCAAGATATAAATAATATTTTTAGAACATTATTTGCATCAACAATCTCCCCCTTTTTGATGATGACAAAATATAAACTCATTTTAAGTTAAAATTAGTTTTAACAAGTTTTTAATGAGTTTACTCCCATTTCTCCCCCTTTTTGTCTAATAAAAAAGGTGACAAAAGCTCCCCCTTGACGTATACTCCCCCTCATTTGGAGAATACCAAGGAATCGAGCAAGGATTCGTGCTACAAAACAAGGTTAGATGACATATATACAATATCTAACATGTAGCACCTAAGACAAATATCCAACCACAAAATGAATGACTAAGTAGCTAAGCATCCACATAAAATGAAAGCATTCATTCATAAAAGCAAATGTCATACATAGGTATGACTACATAAGAAGCATAAAAGAGACAATAGGAAACCTAAATCCCTAATGACTAAAGGCAAGCTTCATTTCCAAGAAGGGTCCTAAAGGTTTATTGGTGAGAAACTAAACAAGGGCATGTTTAGTTGTTTGGGTTAGGAGGTGGTGGTGTTAAGAGATGTTCTATAAAAGAGAACATGAAATGAATCTCGTCTCTTAAGAAGAAGATGAGATTACGGTTATGAAGACAACATAGGCAATTAGCCCTATGTAAATCAAAGGGATGGGGTTGGATGGGTTGTGCCATGATAGGAGAAGGTGGTGGTGGTGAGTTTGTTGGGGATGGAGTTAGCATGGCATAGTCCAATGGAGTTATGGGGGATAGTGTGTACTCCATAGATGATGTTGTGTTAAAGGATGATGAAGATGTTGTGTAGGAAGAGGATGTTTTAGAGGGTGCATTAGGTGGTGATGGTGAGTAAGGAGTGGCTTGGGAAGGTGGTGTCATAGCTTCATCATCTTTTGTGAGATCCACAAAGAGTGGTTTTGAGGGTGGTTTCACGGTTATCCTAGGTTTCTTGGAGATGTGAGAGGTGGATCCTTGTGTGGAAGACATGGTGTTTGTGTGATGGGAGGTTGAAGGTGAAGTGCAAGATAAGCTTGCAAGGGTGAGGCCTTAAATAGGCAAGTTGGGTGAAATTCGAATTAAAGTTGATGGGAGTGTCCTACGGTGTAGCAAGGGATTCTTAGGGTGTGTGTGAGGTTGCAAAATTTGCAGGTTTGAGGTTAGGGTTGCAGGGATTCTAGGAGGAACAGTAAACATCCGTCAAACAGGGACACGGTTTCTCTAAATGACCCACGGTACCATTAAATTTAACGGTACCGTCCCTATTTAGTGGTACCGTGACACTATTGTCACGAAAATTTCTGTTGAGGCTAGTTCTGGGCAGCTAGGGGGATGTTTTCTAGGGGAACTAGTTCCTGTAAATGATAGTGCCTCAACTCACTAAGTATTTGTTTTCCTAATATGTTCCCTACAATGCTACATCTAGCACATAAAGATTATCAAGCAATTTTCCAAGATAATCATAAGCATGCAAGCATAAAGGACAAGATAAACTAACATCCAAATATCACATAGATCATTCATGCATGATGATAGATTTAGTACTAAGCATGCAAGATAATTAGAGTATTAATTCCTAATATAGTCTATTAAGAATAAGCCCTAGTAGGAGATATAAATCTCTTCATAACTACTTATGACTTTAGCCTTCTCCCATTCTTGTTATACTCCCGTCTTGAGCATTTATCTCATTCTCATGATTTGGATCATCAAAGGGTGCATAGTGGGGGAGGATTCGGAAATGAGAATGGTTGACATGTATGACTCGGTTATGGGTTTCATGACTGGTGTGAAAAGTGAGTATTGAGGACCATGAAGGTAAGGGTGTAGGTTCATGAAGTGGTGATAGAGGCGGGTTAGGAACATCCCATAGGGTATCAATTTATTCTTGTTACCCTTGAGATGTACAATTCGCTTAGCGAAGAAGTAAGCGAGATTGTATGGTTGTTGGGTAAGGAGACAGTAGATCATATGAGCACAACACGCCGGGAGTTGCTCACGATTTCCTGTTAGACTTAGAACATTTTCTCACAGGATGACTGCCCAAGAAAGTAGTTCATGACGCACCTCTTCCAAACGAATTTTCGTTGGATTAGGATAAGAGGAGTACTTATGAGTACGGATGATTTTGGTTAGTTCGGTGGGAGAGGGTATGTAGGAACAATATGGACTATCCTCTTCATGATAGTTGAAGAGGGACTCAAGACACCAATCCTCAGTATAGGCACATTGCCCATGATTGAGGATTTGAAGGATTTGAGCAAATTGCTCAAGGGTTTGGAAAAATTTGAAATTTCTGACCCAAAACCAAAGAGACAAGGATTGATGCTCGTTACGTACGAGTTCAACTTGTCGGAAGAATTCCAACATAAAGCGAGGACAAATGTGCTCGTTTATGTGGAGTAAGCAATTGAATCCTATAGCTCTAAAAGAAGTGTTGATGTCCCGATGGTAAACAAGGGATTGATCAACGACACGGCCTTCATGAAACCGACGGGTTTCAAGATTGACATAGGCACGAATGTGGTTACCGGGAGTTGTGGGTTCTTGTGATATTTGGGGTGTGTAGGTGTCGGTTAGGAGATGATCAAAATCATATTCATGAGACATTTTTGTTTCCTATAAAAGTGTTTTTAGGAAAAATTAGTATGAAGAATAGTTGCATTATATGCACATGCCTAGTGTGTGCCTATTTGCAAACTATGTGGAGGTGCGGCAATCTCGACTCAAAAGAAAATAATGAGATTACCCAAACACTCCTAATTTTACTTTTTCTCAAGCAAATAAGTCGAAGAATAAATATTGATTATGTAGTTCGATCATGATTTGTGAGATCTTGTATGCATGAGAAAGTGTTTTTAGTTTGCATCAACAATGCATGAAAAGAACAATTTCATGGTCCTAGTTTCATGAGATTTTGAAAATGATGGAATTGGGGTGTTTTGGTAACCTCAATGTTTTGGTACCAAAGATTTTGAAATATTTTGGTGTTGATGACTTCTAATTTAAAATTTCCTAGAAAAAAAATTGAAAAACTCCAATTCAATTTTCATCAATGCATAAACCCTAGACCCAAAATTAAAAAATTTGAGTAAGATGACTTACAATTTTTGTTGAAAAGGGTGAGAATGATTGAGGATCTTGAAACTCAATGTCTTGAATATGATCTTGAAGGGGTGTAATTAAGTTTTGGGTGTGAGGTTAAGTTATGACAGCAGTTGCTAAGGTTATGAGGGTTTGGAATGAGTGGTGTGGAAAAAGGGAACTGAAATACGGAATGTTCCAGATGCACGGTTCCACGGTACCATTAAATTTAACGGTGCCGTGCCACATTTAGTGGAGCCGTGTATCTGCAGGGATGGTTTTTTGTCCCATTTTGATGTTTGACGAATAAGTCTCGCTGTATTAGTGAGACTCTATGACACGAGGAAAGAATTTATACCTAATAAATTCCTTTGACTAGGGAACCTAAACTAGACTTAACGAGACACACGAGATGACTTCAAGAGTCATGAGGTTTATGGAACATGTTCCATCATTCCTAGACCTAGACGAAGGTAGTTGAAGGATTCTCGTTTGAGAGGTTTGGTAAGGATGTCTACGATATTATCTTGAGAAGGAACTTTCTCAATAGAAATATTTCCTTTCTAAACATTATGACGAAGGAAGTTGTGGCGAATTTCGATATGTTTAGTACGGGAGTGTTGAACGAGGTTTTTGCTCAAGTCAATAGCACCTTTATTATCACACATAATGGGGACGTCATCTAAATGGATGTCATAGTCTATAAGAGCTTGTTTCATCCATAGTGCTTGTTGACATGCCTTTCCGGTGCTTACGTACTCGGCTTCGGTTGTGGAGATAGCAAGAGCCGTTTGTTTCTTGGAGAACCAAGAAGTTAAGCAACAACCCATGAAGGTACAAACGTCACTCGTACTCTTTCGATCCACATAATCTCCCGCATTATCAGAGTCAGCATAGACAACAGTTTCTACACCGGTCCTCTTGGGATAGAATAATCTCAAGTGTATAGTGCCTTTAATGTATCGGAAGATACGCTTAACTGCTTCAATGTGAGAGGTTTTGGGATCCTCTTGGAAGCGAGCACAAAGGCAGACACTAAACATGATGTCGGGCCTACTTGCCGTGAGGTATAGTAAACTTCCTATCATACCTCTATACTTAGTGCTATCCACGGACTCACATTCTTCATCTTTCGTGAGTTTTATTTCCGTGGACATGGGAGTTTTCATGGGCTTAGACTCTTCTAAACTAAACTTCTTAAGCATTTCTTTACTATACTTAGCTTGATTAAAGAAGATACCATCTTCCATTTGTTTAATTTGTAAACCAAGGAAGAAGTTTAATTCACCCATCATGCTCATCTCAAACTCGTCATGCATGATCTTAGAGAAATCATCGCGCATCTCTGGACAAGTTGATCCGAATATAATGTCGTCGACATATATTTGAACAATGATGAGTTGTGAATCTCTTTTCTTTGTGAAGAGTGTGTTATCAACCTTTCGCATGGTATATTCATGTTCAATCAAGAAAGCTTTCAGTCTATCATACCAAGCTTTAGGAGCTTTTTTAAGACCATAGAGTGCTTTCTTGAGCTTGTAAACATGATTCGGATATTCGAAATCAACGAATCCCGGAGGTTGTGCAACATACACCTCCTCGTTGATATAACCATTAAGGAACGCACTCTTCACGTCCATTTGGTATAGTTTAAAGTCTAAGGTACAAGCATAGGCAAGGAGTATTCTAATTGATTCTAATCTAGCTACGGGTGCATAGATTTCATCATAATCTATTCCCTCTTGTTGGTTATAGCCTTGTGCTACCAACCTTGCCTTATTCCTAACTACGACGCCATTTTCGTCGAGTTTATTCTTAAACACCCACTTAGTTCATATGATTGTTATATTCTTAGGAAGAGGTACTAAATCCCAAACTTGGTTTGTGGTGAATTGATTAAGTTCTTCTTGCATGGCAAGTATCCAACTTTCATCCTTAATCGCTTCACCTACATTCTTAGGTTCTACGGTTGATATGAAACAAAAGAAATTACTTTTGTTTTGTGCTTGTGACCTAAGGGTTCTTTGGTTTAGATTACCTATGACATTTTCAATAGGATGGTTTTTGGATTCCTTAATGTTGACAATTTCGTCAACTTCAACTATTTCATCCTTAATGTCATCTTCTAGGGTTTTCTTGCCATTAACCTTAATGGCTTCGTCCTCATCTAAGTCATCATCCACCAAGGGTGATGTCTTAGTTTGTGGAGGACTTTCATCGAATGTCACGTTGAGTGATTCTTCGACTTTCATTGTTTCTCTATTTAGGACAACATAGGCTTTACTATTTTGGGAGTAACCTAGGAAGATACCTTCGTAAGACTTTGGGTCAAACTTGGTGAGGTAATCTTTAGTGTTTAGTACGAAGCACTTGCTTCCAAACACTCTAAAATAATCAAGAGTAGGTTTTCTACCTTTCATGATTTCATATGGGGTTTTTCCTAAGATAGGTCTAATTAGAATCCATTTAAGAATATAAGTTGAGGTGTCCACCACATTACACCAAAACTTTTGCGGAATTGATTGTTCATTCAACATCGTTCTACTCATTTCTTGTAGAGTACGATTTTTCCGCTCGACTACGCCATTTGATTATGGAGTGCGTGGAGCCAAGAAATTGTGAGTAATACCATTAGCATCACAATATAATCCAAATTGCACTTCATTATCAAATTCCCAACCATGATCCGTCCTAATAGAAACTATTGTACATCCTAGTTGGTTTTGGACTTTCTTACTAAATGTTTCAAATTCCTCAAAAGCTTGTGTCTTATTGTTAAGAAATCTAGTCCAAGTATACCTAGAATAGTCATCAACTATTACTAAGGTGTAGTGATTTCCTCCATATCTCCGTACGGCGGATGGACCGAATAAGTCCATGTGAAGGAGTTCTACGCATCTAGAGGTCGAGACCATATTCTTAGCTTTGTGACTAGAATGTGCTTGTTTTCCAACTTTACAAGCGTCACAAAAGTGTTTGTCAAATTTAATCTTAGGTAGATTTCTAACTAATTCCTTTGATGCCAATGATTGTATCAATCGCATATTGGCATGACCTAATCTTCTATGCCATAGAATAGAGTTATCATCTATGGTTGCTAAGCATATCCTATCCTGAGGCTTATTTCCTATTTTCATAACAAATAAGCCATTTCTCCTAACTCCTTTGCCTATGGTTTTACCATCCTTAATGATCTCACTACCCTCTTCAGAGAATATAACTCTACACTTATTATCTACCATTTGACTAATACTAAGCAAATTAAATCCTAAGTTATCTACATGCTCAACATTTCTAATAGTGAGGGAGTTTTGAGTGATCGTACATTTGCCTATAATGTTTCCCTTAATTTTGCTACCAAAAGTAACATTACCTCCGTTGTATGCCTTGTATGATGAGAATAAACTTCGGTTACCCATCATATGGTTAGTGCATCCACTATCCTTGACCCATTCGTCAGGCTCCAAGTCAATTCCCAAGCATATCTATTGCAAAAGACAAACATTCAAACATTTGGTCCCCAATATCTCATGGGTCCAAAGTGGTTAGCATTAAACATCCCATGCATTACTTGCATGTGGTTAGGATGTTGGAACGGAGGGCAAATTTCCCATGGCAAGTAACTTTGTAGTTGACAGTCATTCCAAGTTACGGGATAGTTACTTGAAAAACTTTGTCTTCTAGAGTTACGTCTAGGTAGAGGAGTTCTTGACCGAGGTTTGGGAGTGTTTGTTTTTCTAGGTGGAGGAGTCTTAGACCTAGTGGGTTTTAAAATCCAGGTATGGGGTTTGACATAAGTTTGTAAATTTTTTTGACTTCCTCTATACTAGCAATAGAGACCTTTGTACCATTTACAATTATGTGAGTTGATTTAGGACCTGATTTGTTTTTGAAATTTGACTCAGTTCTGTCTCCAGTGCTAGACGGTACCACGGTTTCGTTAAATTTAATGGTACCGTTGGTACCTTTAGTGGTGCCGTCTGGGGATTTAACAAAATTCGTGGGTTTGACAGATTTTACTTGATTTGTTTTATCTGTTGAAGTATTTTCTGTTTCCTTTTTAAACTTAATGATCCTAATTGCATTTTCCATGAGTTTTTCATTTTCAACTCGAAGATTTATGCATGACTCACAACCTACATCTATTTCTTTATTTCTTTCAAGTCCTTTGACTTTATCCTTTAGTTCTAAAATTTCTACTTCGAGTTCATGCAAATTTGATTTTAGTGATTTGTTTCTACTTAACATTTTTGAAACAATTTTGCATAGATTATTATGTTCGTCATTTGGTATGTTATCATCTATTGATGAGTTGTCATCTATAAAATTAGGGTAGTCGTAACATACCTCATTAGAAGCGTGAGCCATTAGGCATGTTTCGTCCTTGGGCTTCTTTTCTTCATCATCACCGCTGTCACTCCAGGAGCCTCCTATGAGAGCTCGTTGGTTGTTGAATTTTGGTGGTTTGGGACACTCTCCTATGAGGTGATTAGGATCTCCGCACCTAAAGCATTTCCTATCACTTGTTCCTTTCTTTTCAACATGGTTCTTTTGTGATGTCTTCTTCTCATCACGAGGTTGCCTAACGAACCTACCTCTTCTCCTAAAGAACTTTTTAAAGTCCCTAACCGCTAATGCATATTCCTCATCTTCACTTTCGGAACTCAAGCATTCCTCATCACTAGACTCCTTCTTGGCTTTCAATGCTAGAGATCTAACTCTCTCGCTTTGCCTTTGACTATGTCGGAGTCCTTCTTGATTATCATCTCGTGAACTTTCAAGTTTCCTATAAGTTCATCGAGTGACAAGGTCGCCAAGTCCTTTGATTCTTCTATGGCGGTGACCTTTGCTCTCCATTTAGGATGTAGAGCCCTAAGAAACTTCCTAACATAATTCTTGCTAGAGTAACCTTCATCAAGAGCTTTAAGACTAGTGATAATAGTATTAAATCTAGCAAAAGCATTATCTATTGATTCATCTTTCGAAATGGAAAATTGTTCATATTTTTGAACAAGAAGATCTATCTTGTTCTCTTTGACTTGGTTATTACCTTGGTGAGTGACTAGCAACGTTTTCCAAATATCTTTTGCCGTATTACAGATAAAAATTCTTTCAAATTCCTTTTTAGGCAAAGCGTTATAAATCATCATTTTAGCCTCATTATTTTTGGCTAATTTCCTTTTAAGTTCATCACTTTGTTTATCATAAGAAACTATTTCATCCTTTTTAGTTTCCGGATTCATTTGAATAGGTTGAAACTCACCCTCAATAATAACATGCCAAAGATCAATGTCTTTTGATTTTACATATGTTTCGAATCTTGTTTTCCAATATATGAAACAATCGGTTTCGAAAAGTGGTGGTCTTTGCATAGATTGCCCTTCTAAATATTTGTCTGAATCCATTGATCGATTCAAGTTTTAAAATACAATATACTTTAAAATCTTGACTGATGTGGCTCTGATACCAATTGTGGGAAACTAGAAGGGGGGTTGAATAGTTTACCGGTTTTAAGTTCTTTTAAAAATCTTGTTTTAAAAGTTGGCTATTAGAAACTTTGATTCGAACTCTATGTGTAATCAATCAACACCAATATGAACTACACACTAAACTAACTAATGCTAAATAATGAAAGTAAAGAGTAGAGTTGGAAAGATCAAACCGAGACAAAGGATTAATAGTGGTTCGGCTATGAAGCTCTTCTTCGCCCTAACTCCCTCCCCGAGTACCACACTCGAGAGTTTCAAGCACTATGTCAACAACCTCCCTTCAGGCGGAGAAAACCGTACACGTCGCTTATCCTATTACCGACACTAAGCTAAATGTCGAGTGCTAATCTTAGCTAGCACCAATCTACTAAGGTCCACGTGACCAATCACACAAGCCCTAATGGCTACAAGAGATCACCACGATCTCAACACGATCACAAAGATCAACTCTCACTTCACTCTACTAAATCTAACTATTCTAGATCCTTTGATCACTCACATCACAAGCCCAATGGCTTTAAGAGATCTTCACTATCTCTTAAGATTACAATGATCTTCACTCACACTCTCACAAAAGAAAGATAATCTTGATGTATGCTAAGATACAACAAGGATGTAACAAGTGTTACAAAAACCTAACAACTACAACCTTGTATCTTCTTGAATACTTGAGTTCTTTCTCTTGCTAGTGAAGAGGAATGATAACACCTTTTATCAACTTGGATACTTGTGTTCTTCTCTTGATAATTAAGAGGAATGATAACACCTTGTATCAACATGGATACTTGTGTTCTTCTCTTGCTAGTGAAGAGGAATGAAGAGGATCACTTTGAGGATGATTGGATCAACTCTTGAACAAAAGAAAAACTAATCTAAATGATCTAAGAAAGAAAGTGTGAAGAGAGTATTCAACTCAGAAAGTTTTGTGTGTGTAAGGATGCCTAAAAACTGTGAATGGGGTTGGTTTTTATAGGCAAGAAAAATCTGAACGTTACAGAAAGTTTTGTACGGACGGCTCCACTAAATTTACTGGAACCGTGAGCCGTCCTAGACTAGGACGCTCCAAATTTTGTCTTTTCTGGTGAAAACTTATTTGGGGAAGGTTGGAGCTGATTTTGGGGGGGGGGAAAATAGTTGTTGTTATTTTCAAACTTATTTGTCCATTAAAACATTTCTTAATAATTCAAAAATAATTTGTCATGTGTATTTTTGGAAAAAATGTTTTGTCCCATTAAAATGTGAAGTCTCAAAACAAAAATCACTTCTTTGATCATTTGTCAAGTTGTAAATTTGTTCTAGAGTGATTTGCGTAGAAACGAGATCTTCTGATTAAAAACTTGTTTACGTTAATTTTAACGTAACGTGATTTCTCATTTTGTCATCCTCAAAACGTGAAGTAATCGAAAGATATAAATAATTTTTTTAGAACATTATTTGCATCAACATATATCCAACCATATTCTTTACACTTAGTTATCTAATAACTTTCAATTAGATATCAATGTTGTCAAATCATCTTTCATCCAAGCATGATACATCAAATAACATGATGTTCATGAAAAATCCTTGTGTCAAACTTAGATTTTATTCATGTTATATCTTTTCAAATATATGTTTCCATTTAGACTTTCTAATAGTATATCATGTTCTATTAGAATCAATTATTTTACCGCTTATGTTTATAACAATAAACATATATTCCAAGGTTGTATGTTTGTTTCCTAAATCTTCAAGTGAAGTTTCATTCCAAACTAAGACTTAACATTTAACGTATATGAAATGTTATTTCCTATATGTTATACAAGATATATGAAATAAGAAAATAAACATAATACTCCCACTAGCTTTCAGGAATACTAAAGAATTATCTTATTTTAATTATAAATCAAAACTTGGATTTAATAATTAAACATAAGTATATCTCCTAGATGCATGCATTAATCCATTCATTAATTATTGCACTTTGTATACATCCAAAGATTATTTGAATTCAAATACTCCTTTTGATTACTTATCGTTATCGCACAAGTAATTACTCAAGAAAGAGTTTTGATATTCCATTGTCAATTTCATATTAATGAAACTAAGGATGACAGTCATAATTTTTATACATTTAATGTGCCTAGAAAGAATATTCAATCACAGTTAATTGCTTAAGTGTGATTGATAATCTTGTCATAAGACATACATTAAATGTGTTTACAAAATTGTCTATATGATTTCTACACAAAGATTTAAACCACTAGTCTTTTCATTCCCTTTGAAAAAACTCATCTTCATTCTATAGTCTAACTATGGAGTTCAAGATTAACTAAGTTTCCAAAACTAGTTATCTTTCTGGACTTCATCTAAACATTCATAGTATGAGTAATTTGCCAAATTCAATATTTGCAATTCATCTTAATGACCAATAGGTTTACCATAATCCTGTAACTCATAATCCTCAACATATTATTCAAATATTTGAGATATCCTTGCGGATCTATGAATGAGAATTCCATCATCTTGAGATTTAACATTAACATGTTAATCCCCATCATGACATTTACTAGTGTATTTTTAGAAGATTATGTATCTTGTAATTTTATCTTTTCAAGATAAAAACTTCTACTTGCCTTTTGCAATTTATAAACTATCTATAAATACTTAGCAAGTAGAGCAACACTAAATTGTTCTCTTTTTGGGACATTACAAATATATATTGACAGTTCCTTACATTAGTTTGTTAATTTCCTACTTCATAAGTTGTTTAACAAATTAAGAACTTCAATTTTAAGACTTAATGTGATTCATCACATTCCATAATAAATGGTGTCTTATTAATTTCTAGGTTGGAGTTTTATTGAGTATATACAATCCATACTCAATTTTTAACCTTGATAACTTTTTGGAAGCAAGGAAGTTATAGTTATCTTTAATCAAACGATACCAATAGAGTTTGATTCTCCTAACTGAACACACCACTAACTTGAGGTATTTCATTAGAACTAATATTGTGAGACAATCAAACAATATGTAAGATAAACTTATACTCCTTTGGCTTACCCATTTACCAAGTAAGTTTTTTTTTGAACGGCTATTTACCAAGTAAGTTAACTTAATGGTGAAATAGATTTTCAAGCCAATTGCATGCTTTATAACGCAAGTACTTTCTAACTCAGTCACTTCATGTCCATGTCTCAACAAGAAGACATAGACTGTTATAATCCCACTATACGTTATAAATCATTGATCAATTCAATGACTTCTTGTATATGTCTTAATAGAGAAGACATAACAAGTTAACGTCTTACTTTATATTATAATAAGTCTTGTAACAATTTAAAAGACTTCATATTTATAGCTTTACAATAAAGTATAAACATGTATAACTAAAGTAATCATGAACACCACAATTTGGTTTCAATAGTAATTTCAAGTTAATTTATTACTTCATTTATTTATGACATTCCATAAATATTCAAATTTGAAGTAGTATTAGATTACTTCATTTATTTATGTTATTTCAATAATACATAAATATTTAGTTTGAAGTAGTCTCATTATCATTTTGACACTTGTTCTAATATGTATCTAATTTAGAAACTGTAAATTCTCCATGTACGGTCTCACGTAATCATGAAAATTCACCTTTTCATTGCAATCTAGTCAAGGTCTCACTTAAGCTAAATTTCAACAACAAGTGTTTCTTGAATTAGATGTGTATTAGTCATATTTAGAACGTTAGTTTCTTACCTTGCGGTCAAGACAATCCTTTAAATCATATTCCTATGTGTTGTACCTTGCACACAATATAAGATTTCTCCCACTTGTGCATGGAACAACATCATGTATCAGATAAACAACACGTCACTCGTTTGTTTATGTGATCAATATGATTGTGTCATAGATATTAGCATAATTAGTAGATATAGAACCACATTGTCTAGTAAGAAAACGTACATGACTATCCTTAAAACCACAAGTGTCTATAATTGGAAAGTAATTATCTCAAAACATTCTAGAGATAATTTGGGTTACTACCAAGATGACAAAGCTTGTAGCTCCCACTGAATTACAGATCATTACAATAATTCACTATTCAGTGATTACAACACAATGCTCCCACTGGATTTGACAACATTATAAGTGTTTCATAACCATTAAAAGCAAACAGTGTGCTATTAACTTTCCTACACCTTTGAGAAGACCCATTCGTAACAATTACTTAGGTATTAAAAACAGTGTGTTCTACTATGTAGATGATGGACTATCCATCAATGCATTAACTTGAAAATTGGGCATGCAATTTTTCCTTAATATGTCTACCATCCCCACAATGGTATGTAGCATCTTTAAATGGTCAAAGCACAACAACTAGATAAATTATGCTAGTTACCTTTTTCCAATTTTGCGGTAATTGGTCTAGCTTCTAATTTAATAACTCAGAAAATGTGCAATTTTCTTAACTATTAAAGTTTGCTATGAGTTATTTCTTAGAATTTTAGACAATTCTAATTTTCCTATCATACCTTTCTCATTCATGAAAAAGAATAGGATTAAGTCTCACTCTTCTCCCATAGAAAAGGAGACTAGGTTTATACTTTTAGTAAAGTTGACTCTAGCCAAAACCCCTATGGGTGTAGATCAATTTACCAATAAAAGAATGTCTCACATTTACGGTTTAACGTTGCATTATTACATTTAAAAGAATTTAAAAAATTCAACTTTAGTATTTTCGATAATACAATCTTTTCAAGAAAATAAAATACCCAAGGAAATATTCATATAACCATTGAATTTTCTTGAAAAAACTAGGATCCAAATTTTCATAGTTTCACTATATCAGTTGATCTGCTAGTAGTGAAAGTATAAAATATGGTAATTTGTCGAACAATAATCGGCAAACAATTTCCGATTCCTAGATCATTATGGGATTTACATTTGCCAAATACAATTTGCAAAGTAAGCATGTTTCATCCCATCTCATGCCTTAAGTTTCTAGGTCTCACTAACAACTTAATTAAGTCGTCTAATTTAGAAACTGCGAATTCTCCATATATGGTCTCACACATTAATGGAAATTTACCTTGTCATTGTAATTTAGTCAAGGTCTCACTTAAGCTAAATTACAACTTCAAGTGTTTCTTATAATTAGATGGCATGAACTTAAATTTTAGGGTACTAATTTTGATGTGTCAATCAAAATATGTACGAAGAAGCATGCACACATCTTCGTATCATAAGTTTTCAAAACCTTTTTATTAACTAATTTTAAGCTAAGATTTAAATCAACAAAGTTTTAATTGAGGTATTGGGTTCACCAATCAAAGAATTATCTACAATTATTGCCCACTATATCCTACTGCTGCATGAGTCAAAAGACCCAAGTTATTCGGATAATTACCACAAAAGTGGCACGTGGAGTTGAGGTCAATTCACCCTTAAGATGATTTTGTACATTAATAGCTTACTTGGTAGCTCCAATTAGACGCACAAAGGAGCAGAGAGACAAACGTCAGCACTAAATGCCAATTAAAAACGCGTCTCTTTCGGTTTGACAATTTAATGTCAATCCTCTTTATACCCCTCTTATAGTTTGTCAAAACTGGGTGAGCCGTTCACACTATTGGTACAAAACTTATCACTCAATTAAAAGTTTATGATTTTAAGTCTTAAGATCATGTAATTGATGAAGCGAAAAGTGTACCGCTTTTAAGGGGTCATTTAAGCCCTAAATCGTATTTATTTGATCAAATATTGCCCTAAATCGTTCCTTTTGTCATTTTAGGTACTTTTGAGGAGAAATCTGGAAAATGAGGCATTTTGGACGTTTTTGGAGCATTAAAGTGAAGAAAACGGCAAAGTCTCAAGAATCGGCTAAAAGTTACTCTTGACGGCGTCAGACTTTACTCTGGACGGCGTCATGCCTTGGCAAGAAAAGTTGGACGTGAAATTTACTCATGACGGGCCAGTGAAAATAGCATGTGAATTCTGACGGCGTCACGCTTTAACTTGATCGAGGGCGTCACGGCTTAAATCATAAGGGGACGGCGTCACGTTCATGGTTCGACGGCGTCAAGCCTTGATAAGCCAGAATGGATTTTTGAAGAGCTAAAGAGGGACGGCGTCAAGAAGGTCATCCGGGAACCCTAAAATCGGCGAGGTGACGGCGTCACACTCCATAAGGTGACGCCGTCAGATCCAAAAATCTATATATAGTTTTCTAATTTTTTGTCATTAGGGAGAGCTTAGTGTGTGGAATTTTGGGAGAAAACCCTAAGACGATTTTAGCTACTTTTTCAGGGCTTTTTGCCTTGAGATCTTCCATGTTTCATTGAAAGATAAGTTATCAATTAATCATTCAATATGTCTATGTGTTGTTTGATTCTATCTTATTCTTGTCTTTTGTTTAACATGTTAGGCTAATTTTATCTTGTGTTTGCTTAGATCTAATGAAACCTAGCTATTGATTATTGGTTGTTAGTGTGTTGTTAGTTGTATTGGATGATTGTTTATCTATGTTAGGCTTAAGAAAACTGGCTAACTTCCTATTCGGTAACTTGCTTGAACGTCTTAAGAAACATGAACCAAATGCGTACTAAAGGTTTTTATGGTTGTATTTAATGCACAAGCGAATTCTAGTGATCCCATGTTAGGAGCTTCCTAGCCGGCTCGACATAGGAGTGAAGTAGGAGCTTGTAGAGTTGGGGAAGTAAGTACGCCACCCCACGAATGGTATTAAGGAATACACCCGTCATCCACGCAACTAATACACACTAATTAACCGGTAAAAGATAGTTAGGGAGTAAGGAAATCTAAGTAAACACATTTCTCTACACATAAGTTTCTCACCACATTTTATTTTCAGTTATTTATTTTATTTGCATTCGTAGTAAATTGGGTTAGTTGACTAGCAACTAATTCCGCCCACTCTATCAAAACCGAGATTTTACTTGCTTTCATAAAAATATAAAAACATAAAAAGAATCTTCCTCAACCCTTAGACCTAATTAGAGTAGCCTTTCATACCTAACGAACACTATTCCCTGTGGAGAACGATCAATCCCCCGTACTTACCACTACACTATACTACATCGGTCAGGTACACTGCCTGGTGGGGTTGTAAGCCTCTTGAGATCCCTCGAGAGGTAAAACCTGTTGTAAGGTTACAAAACCACGCATCAAGTTTTTGGCGCCGTTGCCGGGGAATAGTTATTGTTTAGGTTGAATTTTTATTTCTATTAGGTCTACTCACTAGATTCCTTTCTAGTGAGATTTTTATTTTATTTTTCTAGGATTTCTTTAGTCTATCTATTTTCTTCGTGTCTTTGTTCGTAACCATTACCGTCCGACATCATGGAAGATGGTAATATCCTTAACCCCCACAACCCACCACCACAACAACCACAACCACCTCCTAGAGCCCGTACTTTAGGAGAGTATTCCCGTCCTAGCCACCATGGCTATTGAAACACCATTGAGCTCACTCAAGGAGCCAATATCACACCCTTGCGATCCGACACCATCCGGTTGGTGCAAAGCGGATGCGCATTCCATGGACTTCGTTCTGAAGATCCTAATCAACATCTCAAGGACTTTCTTAAAATCGTTGATTCTATAGACCTTGATGTTGCCACTCGAGAGACGACCCGATTGCGTCTCTTTCAATTCTCTTTGCGGGACCAAGCTAGTCAGTGGCTAGAACGTCAACCCGCAGGATCCATCACCTCTTGGGATGATCTCACCACTCGTTTCCTTGCTCAGTTTTTCCCACTGGGGAGAACTACCAAGCTAAGGAAGGATATCTTGATGTTTGAACAACGTCGAGGCGAAACCCTCTACGGGGCATGGATTCGATTCAAGGACTTACTTCAAAAAGTCCCTCACCATGGCATAAATCTATGGCTTCAAATCCAAATCTTCTATGACCATGTTGATTACCACACCAAGCGTGCCATCGATCGAGCCGCCGGGGGCAGATTGCGCGACAAAAGCGCCGAGGAATCATGGGAGATCATTGATGAGCTTGCATCCGACGATGATGAATTGTGGCAAGTCTCCCACGACGTGCGCTCGGCAGTCAAGACATATTCATCACCCGATACAGCCAATCAAATCACTGAGGAAAGCGTTAGTGAACTTGAGAAAAGGGTTGCATATCTTATGGAAAAGCAAAAGAGACCCTTAAGTCCACAAAAAGCGACAATTAACTCAGTCTCAAGCGTTAAGCAAACACCATTGTCCGAATCACCCCTTAGGGAAAATGCTAAACCCTTCCATAAGCATGCTCAACCCAACTCACCACCTCAGGAACTTAGTCCAACATTCGAAGCTCGAATGAGAGAGTACATGTCAAAACATTCCGAACGGTTGGCAAAATTTGAGGAAGCCGTCTACAAACAAAAGGAGGAAATGGAAGAGAAGATGGCGGAGATGATGAATCTTTTGAAAGAATACACAAATACAAAAGCCCCTGAAAAAGTGTTGGTGAGGAATGACGTTGATGTTCCTAACACTAAATTTGTCAAGGCCACCTCCGTCGTCCAAGAGGGCGGAAATGAGGGAAGAGGGAAATCCATAACTATGGAAGTTAACAAAATTGACCTCATCCCACTTAATAATGGAAACACCAATGCTTACAAATGCGATTCCGACAAGGGAGAGGAGGCGCCCTCTGAGGAGCGCCAATTGGTTGAACCGCCAGTGTCACAACAAGTGAAGCATTACTTGAAGCACGAAATAAACAAGGAGACCATAAACGATTGGGTGAGAAACTATCGACGTACTCATCTACCCAACAAGAAGTCCAAGAAGGTGGAACCGGATGATAAATCTGACACATTACCCGGTGGGCAATTGTATGAATGCCTCATAGGACAAAAGTTAGTGGAAAAGCAGAAATTCTACGGGGTCTTTGAAATACCATGCAGCATTGGAAAACACAAGTATCTGGATGCGATAGCTGACGAAGGTTCCGACGTAAATTTGATGCCTTTATCCGTTTATGTTCAGTTAACCAATGAGTTGCCATCCATCACCCATACTAAACTCTCCTTTGCAAAGCATTCTTATGAGTATCCGTTAGGAATTGCAGAAGATGTATTGGTCAACGTTGCCGGATTCCTGTATCCGGTCGACTTCATGATCATTGAGAGAAATGATATGAATATGCCAATAATCCTTGGGGCACCCTTTCTCGCTACCACTAGAGCACAAATCAATTACGAAAATAGCACCATCCAAATGAAGAAGGGGAAGAAAACAATAAACTTCCCAACGATCCCACGACATATACGAGATGTTGCTCTGCAGAAGAAGATGGAGGCTAACAGTAATATAGTCCGTGGTAATGTTCGAGAGAAAATTCTTGCATGGGAGGCAAGGATTAAGAGTTATATGGAAAATGAGATTAGGGAATGTAAGGATGGAAATAACAATTATATTGAGGCTGATGAGCAACCCAATAACCCCGTTGAATTTACAAAAGGAGACTCAGTGCTCCTAAGGCATTCAGAAACAGAAGCACCTACCGATGAACTAAGTCCCTGGTGGTACGGACCATTCACAATTAAAAGTTTACACCAAGATGGGATAGTAAGCTTGACCAGCAAAGGAGGAGGTGAAGTAACTGCGAATGTCGAGCGATTGAGACACCACCACCCTGATAACAAGGATCATATCTATCAGGGATACGTCATTATGAATGATGGAGTCACGTAATGTACGTGACTTTGAGTCTAGCTACAAGACTCGTTAATAAAGAAAAGCGCTTCTTGGGAGGCAACCCAAGCTTTATTTGCTTTATTTGCTTTGTGTGTTTATTTATTTGTTTGTTTGATTTTATTTGTTTCCGTATGTGTGTGTAATTTTTATCATTATTGATTCATGTTCAAAACTAATTTGTGAAAATGCTTTATGTTGTTTTTAACTTCGTCTTAACTACATATAAAGGTATTTTGCAAAAGATAAGTGTAAGGGAAATCTAAATCGGTTTATTAGAACACAAATTAACATGAATCATAATAATAATAAATTAGCATACATATTCGTATTTGTTTGAGTCAAATGCTTGTATCGAGTCATAATGATGTTTTGCAGGATTTCCAGGAAGTAAGGTAAAGGTTTTTCCAGAAATTTTCCGGAAACTTAAAATGAAAATTTTTGTCAGGTCATTTCTGACGGCGTCAGGGTTTATAACCTGACGGCGTCAGATTTAATTTCCAGAAATTTTTGAAAGTTTTGTTTTCATAAAAAGTTTTTATTAAAATCTCCAACTTATAATCTCCAGGAATCTGCAAAATTATCATTCCACAAGCATTATATCCTTATATATAGATTTTTCCCGCCGATGTTACGCAGGTTTTCGTGTTTGTTTTCTCAGGTTTAATAGGTTATTTTGGACAAGGAAATGTTTTTGGATCAAGCTTGTGGCGATGCATTAGTCATGGAGCTTCAACATTCTCTTTGGAGGAAGATCTAACCGTGTAATTTCATTATCCACCGAGCGAATCAGGGGAGTATTTGATTTCATTCTTTTACTTTTTGCTTTTACATCTTGTTATTTGAACATTGGGGACAATGTTCATCTTAAGTGTAAGGGGGGTAAAAGTTCGATTTTTGAGAATACAATTGCGCTTGATTTTTGTTTGTTTAATAGTAGATGTGTAATAAAACTGAGATAAATACCTGTTAGGGTAATTTTAGTGCCAAATTTAAATTTTTTTACAACATTTAGGAGTGAAACTTTGATCTTAATGAGCGTCTCACGGATAGGAGTTATATAACTAGCACAAAAACCGTACCACTAAAAAATTTTCCACCCCCAAATATGTGAGGTTCACCCCTAGAATTGGTAGGAAAAGCATTTATGCTATGATGTGTGTACCGGTAGCACTTAGATTCTAGAACTTGCGTTAGGACCATTCCAAGGCCACAAGTGAGACTACATTCGTGTAGTTAGATTTACTACATGATAAGAGGCATTAGGATTAACCCATTGTTTTACACCTGTGTTTTTGTCATAATTACGTTGGCTACATTGGTCAAGTAATTCTCCCACACCCTTTGCGTTGTACTCATTTTTAGTACACGATACCCCTAGTACACCCCTCAGAGCCTATCTTTTCGTTTCGACCTTTAAGCATTTTACTTAAAGGAAGAATTTGTTACACCCCACTAAAATGTACACCCAAATCGCCTTAGCCTACCTTGTATGCACTCATTTTTAGTGCATTATTGTGACAACATTTGTTTAAACCCAAGTTAATTATCTAGTTGATTACATGGTTGCTAAGTCGAGTCATATCCTTGTACATATTGTTTTGGGACGATTGGGACTCATGGGTAAAGTACTAGTGTAATGGAGTAATGGGGAAGAACATCATTTATTACCCCCATATGTGCTAAATGTTTTAAAAGTACTCCAAGTTTTTCAATTATCTTAATTCGAGTCATTAGATTAGTATTTGTAAAGTTATGTAAAAATTCAAGTGTAAGGGGATGCAATGCCCCTATGATGTATTATTTTGGATGGTAGGGCAAAAGTGTATGTCAAAAAAAAAAAAAAAAAAAAAAAAAAAAAAAAAAATGAGAAAAAGAAAAATAGAAAAAACATACGGACTACCATCCCGTTTTATTTTATGTTTATTTTATGTTTTTGTTATTTTATCATTAGCTTAAGATCGAGTCTAGTCTTGGCTTAGCAACATTGTATAGTACATGTAATTGATCAAGATTTTTAACTCGCCACCAGTAAAATATCCCGTATCCAACAAAACCGTGTTTTCCTTTTCCCTACACCTTACGTTATAACCCATTTAAAAGCCCTCTTTGATAGTTTATCTTTGGTGCTTACGCCTAGTGGAGGAGGTTTTCGATCCTTTCCCAAGCCTATGGTAATCTATTTGCTATGACAGGTAGTGAGAGATATTATCCGTTTTCATTTATGAGATTTATTTTGATGACACTTGAGAGATGTGAGTATCTAAACACTACTTGTGAGGTTCTAGTTTGTAATCTCCGTGCTTATTATGATTAAAGTGGAACGATTATTTGTTGTAATTACTTTTATATTAGCATTAAATGACCCCTAACTTGTATTTTGATTATAATAAAAGCGCATTTGCTTGAGGACAAGCAAATCTCAAGTGTAAGGGTATTTGATGAAGCGAAAAGTGTACCGCTTTTAAGGGGTCATTTAAGCCCTAAATCGTATTTATTTGATCAAATATTGCCCTAAATCGTTCCTTTTGTCATTTTAGGTACTTTTGAGGAGAAATCTGGAAAATGAGGCATTTTGGACGTTTTTGGAGCATTAAAGTGAAGAAAACGGCAAAGTCTCAAGAATCGGCTAAAAGTTACTCTTGACGGCGTCAGACTTTACTCTGGACGGCGTCATGCCTTGGCAAGAAAAGTTGGACGTGAAATTTACTCATGACGGGCCAGTGAAAATAGCATGTGAATTCTGACGGCGTCACGCTTTAACTTGATCGAGGGCGTCACGGCTTAAATCATAAGGGGACGGCGTCACGTTCATGGTTCGACGGCGTCAAGCCTTGATAAGCCAGAATGGATTTTTGAAGAGCTAAAGAGGGACGGCGTCAAGAAGGTCATCCGGGAACCCTAAAAGCGGCGAGGTGACGGCGTCACACTCCATAAGGTGACGCCGTCAGATCCAAAAATCTATATATAGTTTTCTAATTTTTTGTCATTAGGGAGAGCTTAGTGTGTGGAATTTTGGGAGAAAACCCTAAGACGATTTTAGCTACTTTTTCAGGGCTTTTTGCCTTGAGATCTTCCATGTTTCATTGAAAGATAAGTTATCAATTAATCATTCAATATGTCTATGTGTTGTTTGATTCTATCTTATTCTTGTCTTTTGTTTAACATGTTAGGCTAAATTTATCTTGTGTTTGCTTAGATCTAATGAAACCTAGCTATTGATTATTGGTTGTTAGTGTGTTGTTAGTTGTATTGGATGATTGTTTATCTATGTTAGGCTTAAGAAAACTGGCTAACTTCCTATTCGGTAACTTGCTTGAACGTCTTAAGAAACATGAACCAAATGCGTACTAAAGGTTTTTATGGTTGTATTTAATGCACAAGCGAATTCTAGTGATCCCATGTTAGGAGCTTCCTAGCCGGCTCGACATAGGAGTGAAGTAGGAGCTTGTAGAGTTGGGGAAGTAAGTACGCCACCCCACGAATGGTATTAAGGAATACACCGTCATCCACGCAACTAATACACACTAATTAACCGGTAAAAGATAGTTAGGGAGTAAGGAAATCTAAGTAAACACATTTCTCTACACATAAGTTTCTCACCACATTTTAATTTTCAGTTATTTTATTTTATTGCATTCGTAGTAATTTGGGTTAGTTGACTAGCAACTAATTCCGCCCACTCCTTCAAAACCGAGATTTTACTTGCTTTCATAAAAAAATATAAAAACATAAAAAAGAATCTTCCTCAACCCTTAGACCTAATTAGAGTAGCCTTTCATACCTAACGAACACTATTCCCTGTGGAGAACGATCAATCCCCTGTACTTACCACTACACTATACTACATCGGTCAGGTACACTGCCTGGTGGGGTTGTAAGCCTCTTGAGATCCCTCGAGAGGTAAAACCTGTTGTAAGGTTACAAAACCACGCATCAGTAATAAACTATAATCTTGCTAGTCTCGTCTGGGAGCAAATTACCGTGCGAAGCGAACCAGTATCGGCACATAAGACTTTGCAAGATCTATAATTTATTACAACAAGTTTCATATTTATTTAGTCCATTTATTTTCTATTCGAAAATTACCCTTTTTTTCTTACAACGTGTCATACAATTTAAACAAAAAACAAATAATTAATAAAAATAAACAACTAAATAAGTACACATAATCTTAACAATTAATTTATGTATCAAGTAGCCACATGCAAACTTGTTGATAAAACCTATTAATAATCTTTCTATGTTTCAATATGCATATATTTAACTAAGACTATCCCCTACAATGGTAGGTGAGCCACATGCATCGACGAATCGATTGCGTTAGTCTTAGCAAACATATACCAAATAGCACATAATAGATTCATTAATATAATTAATTGAGGTCTTCCCCAATTTTAGATCTATCATAATTACATGTGACAATCAACTTAACAATTAATTAAACCCTAATCCATGATAAACATGCATTTTTCATCATGGATTAATACAAGTCACAAGATACGCAATTAATCACACAACCATGTTACAATTTTAGGGTTTCAAAATTAAAAAACTAATTTTTAATTAATAAGGGCATCGCCCCCCCCCCCCCCACCTAAAAAATTAGGTTTTTATAAACCCTAAAAAATCGAGTAACATAAAACCTAATCCAAGATTCGTTTTTTATGTGTTTTGGTAATTTAATTACATGTTAAAACGGCTCGTGATGCCACTGTTAGAATTTAATAATCATGACAAGTTCATATATATTAATCAAGTAATCATATTACATATGCAAAAGCGTAGGATCTATTTTAACATATAAGAATTAACCAAAACATAAAGAGAACGTACCTTTTGATTCGAACAAGAATCAAACTTCAAATCTTCTTCTTTAACATCAAGAATGGATTAACGAGATACCCCTTACCGTTTTGTATCTCAATCCAAGAATATTAACTATAATGAGTTAATACCACAATCTTGTACACACGTACTATAACCGAATTAAAGATTATGCTAGTAATGTAAACACAAAACTTGTTTTTCTAAAAAAACAATTGGATCGACCCTTTTAGGGTTTATGTTGATCGATCCCAAGCAAAGAAGAAGAAGAAAAGAGTTTTAGGGTTATAGCTAGTGCACAAGAAGTGAAGAATGAATAACCTGTTGATGCAAATAATGTTCTAAAAACATTATTTCTATCTTTCGATAACTTCACGTTTTGAGGATGACAAAATGTGAAATCTCTTTACGTTAAAATTAACGTAAACAAGTTTTTTAATCGAAAGATCTCGTTTCTACACAAATCACTCTAGAACAAATTTACAACTTCACTAATGATCAAAGAAGTAAATTTGGATTTAAAACTTCACATTTTTATGTGACAAAACATTTTCTTCAAAAATATACTTTACAAATTATTTTTGAATAATTAAGAAATATTTTAATGGAAAAATAAGTTTAAAATACACAACAGCTATTCCCCCCCCCCCCCAAATCAGCTCCAAACTTCCCCAAATAAGTTTTAAACAGAAAAGACAAAAAATGGAGCGTCTTTGTCTGACACGGCTCCACGGTTCCACTAAATTTAGTGGAGCCGTCGGTGATTTAGTGGAGCCGTCCCTCTGTAACGACCAGATTTTTTCTGCCTATAAATACCAGCCCACTTCACAGATTTTCTTCACCCTTTTTCACACAGAAACTTTTGAGTTTAAATCCCTCACACCATTTTCTTTTCTTGATCATTTAGTTTAGTTTTTCTTTTGTTCAAGAGTGATCCAATCATCCAACTTAGAGATCGTCTTCATTCCTCTTCAATAGCAAAGGAAGAACACAAAGTATCCAAGTTGATACAAGGTGTTGTCATTCCTCTTCAAGTGCAAGAGAAGAACTCAAGGTATCCTAGAAGATACAAGAGTTGTAGTAGTTGTTAGGTTTCTTTTAACATTTGTTACATCCTTGTTGTATCATAGCATACATCAAGATCAATTTTCTTTTGTGAGAGTGTGAGTGAAGATCATTGTGATCTTATAAAGATAATGAATATCTCTTGAAGCCATTGGGCTTGTGTGATTGATCAAGAAGATCAAGGGTAAATAGGATAGTGTTAGTCAAGTGAGTGTTGATCATTGTGATCGTGTCGAGATCTTGGAGATCTCTTGAAGCCATTGGGCTTGAGTGATTGATCGTGTGGATCGTAGTAGATTGGTGCTAGCTAAGATTAGCACTCGACATCTAGCTTAGTGTCGGAAAACAAGTTAAGTGACGTGTACGGTTTTCTCCGCCTTAAGGGAAGTTGTTGACATAGTGCTTGAAACTCTCGAGTGTGGTACTCGGGGAGTGGAGTAGGGCGAAGAAGAGCTTCGTAGCCGAACCACTATAAATCCTTTTGTCCCGGTTTGATCTTTCCATCTCTTCTATTTACTTTCATTACTTATTATTAGTTAGTTTAGAGTGTAGTTCATATTGGTGTTGTTTGATTGCACATAAGAATCGAATCAAAGGTTTCCAATAGCAAAGTTTTTAAGAAGTCCTAAAAAGATTTAAAAGAACTTAAAAACCGGTAAAACTATTCAACCCTCCCCCTTCTAGTTTTCCACAATTGGTATCAGAGCCAGGTCAGTCAAGATTTTAATGTAAATTGTATTTTAAAACTTGAATCGATCAATGGATTCCGACAAATATCTAGAAGGGCAATCTATGCAAAGACCACCACTTTTTGAAACCGATTGCTTTATCTATTGGAAAACAAGATTCGAAACGTATGTGAAATCAAAAGACATTGATCTTTGGCATGTTATTACCGAGGGTGACTTTCAACCGATTTAAATGAATCCGGTAACTAAAAAGGATGAAATAGTTTCTTATGATAAACAAATTGATGAACTTAAAAGGAAATTAGCCAAGAATAATGAGGTTAAATGATGATTTACAATGCTTTGCCCAAAAAGGAATTTGAAAGAATTTTCATGTGTAATACGGCGAAAGATATTTGGAAAACTTTGTTAGTCACTCACCAAGGTAATAACCAAGTCAAAGAGAACAAGATAGATCTTCTTGTTCAACAATATGAACAATTTTCCATTTCGAAAGATGAGTCAATAGATAATGCTTTTGCTATATTTAATACTATTATCACTAGTCTTAAAGCTCTTGATGAAGGTTACTCTAGCAAGAATTATGTTAGGAAGTTTCTTAGGGCTCTACATCCTAAATGGAGAGCAAAGGTCACCGCCATAGAAGAGTCAAAGGACTTGGCGACACTATCACTCGATGAACTAATAGGAAACTTGAAGGTTCACGAGATGATAATCAAGAAAGACTCCGATATAGTTAAAGGCAAAAGCGAAAGAGTTAGATCTCTAGCATTGAAAGCCAAGAAGGAGTCTAGTGATGAGGAATGTTCGAGTTCCGATAGTGAAGATGAAGAATATGCGTTAGCGGTTAGGGACTTTAAAAAGTTCTTTAGGAGAAGAGGTAGGTTCGTTAGACAACCTCGTGATTAAAAGAAGACATCACAAAAGAACCGAGTTGAAAAGAAAGGGACAAGTGATAGGAAATGCTTTAGATGTGGAGATCCTAATCACTTCATAGGAGATTATCCCAAACCACCGAAATCCAACAACCAACGAGCTTTCATAAGAGGCTCGTGGAGTGATAGCGGTGAAGATGAAGAGAAGAAGCCCAAGGACGAAACATACCTAATGGCTCAAGCTTCTCATGAGGTACGTTATGACTATCCTGATTATAGTGATGATAATTTGTCAATAGATGATAACATACTAAATGACGAATATAATAAACTATGCGAGATTAGTTCTAAAATTTTAGGTAGAAACAAATCACTAAAATTAAAATTGCATGAACTCGAAATGCAAGTTTTAGAACTAAGGATCAAGTCAAAAAACTTGAGAAAAATAAAGAAGTAGACGTAGGATGCAAGTCATGCATAAGTCTTCGTGTAGAAAATGATAAACTCAAAGAAAATACATTTAGGATCACTAGGTTTGAAAAAGAAACAGATAATGCTTCGACAAGTAAAATAAAGCAAGTAGAATCTGTCAAACCCACAAGTTCTGTCAAAACAACAGACGGCACCACTAAATGTACACACGGCACCATTAAAGTTAATGGTACCGTGGTACCGTGTGTTACTGAAGACAGAACTGAGTTGAATTTGAAAGATAATTCAAGTCCTAAACCAAGACACATAGTTGTAAATGGTACCAAAGTATCTATTGCTAGTATAAAGGAAGCCAAAAGCTTTTACAAACCTGTGTAAAACCCGACACTAGGTCTAAGACTCCTCCACCTAGAAAAACAAATATTCCTAAACCTCGGTCAAGAACTCCTCTACCGAGACGTAACTCTAGAAGACAAAGTTATCCAAGTAACTATCCCGTAACTTGGAATGACCGTCAACTACAAAGTTACTTACCATGGGAAATTTGTCCTCCGTTCCAACATCCTAACCAAATGCAACTAATGCATAGGATGTTTAATGCTAACAACTTTGGACCCATGAGATATTGGGGACCAAATGTTTGAATGTTTGTCTTATTCAATAGATATGCTTGGGAATCGACTTGGAGCCTGACGAATGGGTCAAGGATAGTGGATGCACTAATCATATGACGGGTAACCGAAGTCTTTTCTCATCATACAAAGCATACAACGGAGGTAATGTCACTTTCGGTAGCAAACTTAAGGGCAACATTATAGGCAAAGGTACGATCACTCAAAACTCCCTCACTATTAGAAATGTTGAGCATGTAGATAACTTAGGATTTAACTTGCTTAGCATTAGTCAAATGGTAGATAATAAGTGTAAAGTTATATTCTCCGAAGAGGGTAGTGAGATTATTAAGGATGGTAAAACCATAGGCAAAGGAGTTAGGAGAAATGGCCTATTTGTTATGAAAATAGGAAATAAGCCTCAGGATAGGATATGCTTAGCAACCATAGATGACAATTCCACTCTATGGCATAGGAGATTAGGTCACGCCAATATGCGATTAATACAATCATTGGCGTCTAAGGAACTAGTTAGAAACCTACCTAAGATTAAGGTTGATCAACACTTTTGTGACGCTTGTAAAGTTGGAAAACAAGCTCATTCTAGTCACAAAGTTAAGAATATGGTCTAGACCTCTAGATGCCTAGAACTCCTTCATATGGACTTATTTGGTCCATCCGCCGTACGGAGCTATGGAGGAAACTACTACACCTTAGTGATAGTTGATGACTACTCTAGGTATACTTGGACTAGATTTCTTAAGAATAAGACACAAGCTTTTGAGGAATTTGAAATCTTTAGTAAGAAAGTCCAAAATCAACTAGGATGTACAATTGTTTCTATTAGAACGGATCATGGTCAGGAATTTGATAATGAAGTGCAATTTGGAGCATATTGTGATGCTAATGGTATTACACACAATTTCTCGGCTCCACGCACTCCACAATCAAATGGGGTAGTTGAGCGGAAAAATCGTACTCTACAAGAGATGAGTAGAACGATGTTGAATGAACAATCAATTCCACAAAAGTTTTGGTGTAATGCAGTGGACACCTCAACTTACATACTTAATAGGATTCTAATTAGACCTATGTTAGGAAAAACACCATATGAAATCATGAAAGGTAGAAAACCTTCTCTTGATTACTTTAGAGTGTTTGGAAGTAAGTGCCTCATACTAAACACTAAAGACTACCTCACCAAGTTTGACCCAAAGTCTTACGAAGGTGTTTTCCTAGGATACTCCCAAAGTAGCAAGGCCTATGTAGTCCTAAACAAGGAAACAATGAAAGTCGAAGAGTCACTCAACGTGACATTCGATGAAAGTCCTCCACCAACTAAGACATCACCCTTGGTGGATGATGACTTAGATGAGGATGAAGCCATTAAGGTTAATGGCAAGAAACCCTTAGAAGATGACATTGAGGATGAAATAGTTGAAGTTGACGAAGTTGTCAACATTAAGGAATCCAAGAACCATCCCATTGAAAATGTCATAGGAAACCTTAACCAAAGAACCCTTAGGTCACATGCACAAAACAAAAGTAATTTCTTTTGTTTCATATCAACCGTAGAACCTAAGAATGTCGGTGAAGCGATTAAGGATGAAAGTTGGGTAGTCACCATGCAAGAGGAACTTAATCAATTTACCGCAAACCAAGTTTGGGATTTAGTATCTCCTCCTAAGAATCAAACCATCATAGGAACTAAGTGGGTGTTTAGGAATAAACTCGACGAAAATGGCGTCGTAACAGGGAATAAGGCAAGGTTGGTAGCACAAGGCTATAACCAAGAAGAAGGAATAGACTACGATGAAACTTATGCACCCGTAGCTAGATTAGAGTCTATTAGGATACTCCTTGCCTATGCCTATGCCTTAGACTTTAAGTTATACCAAATGGATGTGAAAAGTGCATTCCTAAATGGTTATATCAACGAGGAGGTATATGTTGCACAACCTCTAGGATTTGTTGATTTCGAGAAACCGAATCATGTTTATAAACTCAAGAAAGCACTCTATGGTCTCAAACAAGCTCCTAAATCTTGGTACGATAGACTAAAGGCATTCTTGATCGAACATGAATATACCATGGGAGTGGTAGATAACACACTTTTCACAAAGAAACGTAATTCACATCTCATTATTGTTCAAATATATGTCGACAACATCATATTTGGCTCAACTTGTCCAGAACTGTGCGATGATTTCTCTAAGATCATGCGTGACGAGTTTGAGATGAGCATGATGGGCGAATTAAATTTCTTCCTTGGTTTATAAATTAAACAAATGGAAGATGGTATATTCTTTAACCAATCTAAATATAGTAAGGTGATGCTTAAGAAGTTTAGTTTAGAAGAGTCTAAGCCCATGAAAACTCCCATGTCCACGAAAATAAAACTCACAAAAGATGAAGAAGGTGAGTCCGTGGATAGCACTAAGTATAGAGGTATGATAGGAAGTTTGCTATACCTCACGGCAAGTAGGCCCGACATCATGTTTAGTGTCTGCCTTTGTGCTCGCTTCCAAGAGGATCCCAAAACCTCTCACCTTGAAGCGGTTAAGCGTATCTTCCGATACATTAAAGGCACTATACACTTGGGATTATTCTATCCCAAGGGGACCGGTGTAGAAAATGTTGTCTATGCCGACTCTGATCATGCGGGAGATTATGTGGATCGAAAAAGTACGAGCGGTGTTTGTACCTTCATGGGTTGTTGCTTAACTTCTTGGTTCTCCAAGAAACAAATGGATCTTGCTATCTCCACGACCGAAGCCGAGTACGTAAGCGCCGGAAAGGCATGTCAACAAGCACTATGGATGAAACAAGCCCTTAATGAGTATGACATCCATTTAGATGACGTCCCCATTATGTGTGATAATAAAGGTGCTATTGACTTGAGCAAAAATCCCGTTCAACACTCCCGTACTAAACACATTGAAATTCGTCACCACTTTTTCGCGATAATGTTCAGAAAGGAAATATTTCTATTGAGAAAGTTCCTTCTCAAGACAATATCGCCGACATCCTAACCAAACCTCTCAAACGAGAATCCTTCAATTACCTTCGTCTAGGTCTAGGAATGATGGAACATATTCCATAAATCTCATGACTCTTTGAAGTCATCTCGTCTAGACTAGGTTCCCCTCGTCAAAAGAATTTATTAGGTATAAATTCTTTCCTCGTGTCAAAAAGTCTCACTAAATCAGCGAGACTTATTCGTCAAAAATCAAAATGGGACGAAATTTCATCCCATCAGATCACGGCTCCACTAAAGGTGGCACGGCACCGTTAAATTTAACGGTACCGTGGAACCGTGTATCTGATACATCCCGTATTTTAGTCTCCTTTTTCCCACATTACCAAATTCAAACCTTCCCAACTTCTGCAACTACTGTCAAAACCAAACCTCACACTCCAAAATTCAATTACACCCCTTCAAGATCATATTCAAGACATTGATTTTCAAAATTATCAATCACTTCCACTCTTTCAACAAGAATTGTAAGTTATCTTACTTTAATTTTCTTCAATTTTGAGTCTAGGGTTTGTTCATACATGAAAATTGAATTGGGGCTTTTCAATTTTTAAGTCTTTATACTAAGATTAGACAACATGTGATTCACTTTACATAGGATTTTCATAAACAAAATTGAATCACATATTCATGTCTAGGAAACTTGCAATTAGAAGTCATCAACACTCAAATTTTTCAAAACCCTTAGCACTAAAACATTGAAGTTGCCAAACACCCCAATTCCATTGTTTTTGAAAAATTTCACGAAATTAGGTTCATGAAAAACTTTTCGTGCATTGTTGATGCAAACTAAAAACGTTTTTCTCATGCATACATGATCTCGCGAATATTGATCGAATTACATAATCAATATGTACTTTTCGACATATTTGCTTGAACAAAAGTAAATTAGGAGTGTTTGGGTAATCTCATTAAGTTTAATTCTAGAGTCGAGATTACCGCACCTCCACATAGTTTGCATATAGGCACACACTAGGCTCGTGTCATTAATGCAACCACTCACTATTCTAATTTTTCCTAAAATCTTCTTTATAGGAAACAAAAATGTCTCATGAGTATGATTTTGATCATCTTCTAACCGATACCTATACACCCCAAATCTCTTGTGAACCCACAACACCCGGTTTTGGGTCCGAAATTTCAAATTTGTCCTAACCCTTGAGCAATTTGCTCAAATTCTCCGAATTCCCAATCATGGGCAATGTGCCTATACTGAAGATTGGTGTCTTGAGTCCCTCTTCAACTTTCGTGAAGAGGATAGTCCATATTGTTCCTACATACCCTCTCCAACCGAACTTACCAAACTCATTCGTACTCATAAGTACTCCTCTTACCCAAATCCAACGAAAATTCGTCTGGATGAGGTTCGTCATGAACTACTTTCTTGGGCAGTCATCCTGCGAGAAAATGTTCTAAGTCTAACAGGAAATCGTGAGCAACTCCCGGCGTGTTGTTCTCATATGATCTACTGTCTCCTTACCCAACAACCATACAATCTCGCTTACTTCTTTGCTAAGCGAATTGTACATCTCAAGGGTAACAAGAATAAATTGATACCCTATGGGATGTTCCTAACCCGTCTCTATCACCACTTCATGAACTCTCACCCTTACCTTCATAATCCTCAATATTCACTCTTCAAACCCGTCATGAAACCCCTAAAAGAGTCATATGTCTCATCCATTCTCATTTTGAATCCTCTACCCACTATGCACCCTTTGATGATCCAAATCATGAGAATGAGATGCATGCTCAAGACGAGAGTGTGATGAAAACGGGAGAGAGCTCAAGTCATAAGTAGTTAGGAAGAGATTAGTATTACTATTAGGATTTATCTATAATAGATTAATACTATTGCATGCTTAAAGAATAATCCATCACCTTGCATGGATATCTTATGTGATATTTGGATGATAGCTTATTTTGTCCATTTTGCTTGCATGCTTATGATTATCTTGGCAAATCACATGATGATCTTTATATGCTAGAAGTAGCTTAATATGGGACATATTAGGAAAATAAATCTCTAGTGATTTGAGGCAATATCATTTCCAGGAACTAGTTCCCCTAGAAAACATCCCTCTAGCTGCCCAAAACTAGCCTACACATGAAAATCCGTGAAAATAGTGTCACGGTACCACTAAATAGGCCACGGTACCTTTAAATTTAACGGTACCGTGTGATGTTTAGAGGAACCGTGTACCTGTTTGACGAATTTTCACTGTTCCTCCTAAATCCCTGCAACCCTAACCTCAAACCTACAAATTTTCCAACCTCACATACACCCTAAGATTCCCTAGCTACACCATAAGACACTTCCATCCCTTTAATTCAAATTTCACCCATCTTGCCTATATAAGGCCTCATCCTTGCAAGATTATCTTGCACATCATCTTCAACCCCACATCACATACACACACATCATGTCCTCCACACAAGGATCAACTTCTCACATCTCAAAGAAACCTATAATAACCATAAGACCACCAACAAGACCTCTCTTTGTGGATCTTACAAAAGATGATGAAGCAATGACACCACCTTCCCAAGCTACTCCCAACTCACCATCACCACCTAATGCACCTTCCAAAACATCCTCTACCTACACAACATCTTCATCATCTCCTTCCCTCAACACCATACCATCCTCAATGGATTACACACTCTCACCAATAACTCCATTGGATATGCCATGCCAACTCCATCACCAACAAACTCACCACCACCACCTTCTCCTATCATGGCCCAACCCATCCAACCTCATCCCTTTGATATAAATAGTGCTAATTGTCTATGTTGCCTCCACAACCATAACTTCATCTTCTTTTTGAGAGATGAAATCCACTTCATGTTCTCTTATGTGGAACATCTTTTAACACCACCACAACCCCCTATGATGTCACCATCTCCACCACCTCATAGCCCACAAAACTAAACATGATCTTGTTTAGCTTTTCACCAATAAACCTTTAGGACACTTCTTGGAAATGAAGCTTGCCTCTAGTCATTAGGGATTTATGCTTCTTGTTGTCCATTTTCTTTATGCTTATTATGTAGTCATACTTATGTATGACCCTTGCTTTTCTTTATGAATGGATGTTCTCTTTATGTGGTTGTTTTATCTTTGGGGGCTTTGGCTACTTAGTCAATTTTTTTTGTGGAGGCTAGATATTTGTCATAAGTGCTACATGTTAGATTTGTATATATGTTATCTAACCTAGTTTTGTATCACGAATCATTGCTCGATTCCTTGGTGTCCTCCAAACGAGGGGGAGTATACATCAAGGGGGAGCCTTAGCAACCTTTTTGCTTCGACAAAAAAGGGGAGAAATGGGAGTAAACTCATTAAAAACTTGTTAAAACTAATTTTAACATAAAATGAGTTTATGTTTTGTCATCATCAAAAAGGGGGAGATTGTTGATGCAAATAATGTTCTAAAAACGTTATTTCTATCTTTCGATAACTTCACGTTTTGAGGATGACAAAATGTGAAATCACGTTACGTTAAAATTAACGTAAACAAGTTTTTAATCGGAAGATCCCGTTTCTACACAAATCACTCTAGAACAAATTTACAACTTCACTAATGATCAAAGAAGTAAATTTTGGATTTAAGACTTCACATTTTTATGTGACAAAACATTTTCTTCAAAAATATACTTTACAAATTATTTTTGAATAATTAAGAAATGTTTTAATGGAAAAATAAGTTTAAAATACACAACAGCTATTTTTCCCCCCAAAATCAGCTCCAAACTTCCCCAAATAAGTTTTCACCAGAAAAGACAAAAAATGGAGCGTCTTTGTCTGACACGGCTCCACGGTTCCACTAAATTTAGTGGAGCCGTCCCTCTGTAACGGCCAGATTTTTTCTGCCTATAAATACCAGCCCACTTCACAGATTTTCTTCACCCTTTTTCACACAGAAACTTCTGAGTTTAAATCCCTCACACCATTTTCTTTTCTTGATCATTTAGTTTAGTTTTTCTTTTGTTCAAGAGTGATCCAATCATCCAACTTAGAGATCCTCTTCATTCCTCTTCAATAGCAAGAGAAGAACACAAAGTATCCAAGTTGATACAAGGTGTTGTCATTCCTCTTCAAGTGCAAGAGAAGAACTCAAGGTATCCTAGAAGATACAAGAGTTGTAGTAGTTGTTAGGTTTCTTGTAACATTTGTTACATCCTTGTTGTATCATAGCATACATCAAGATCATTTTTCTTTTGTGAGAGTGTGAGTGAAGATCATTGTGATCTTATAGAGATAGTGAATATCTCTTGAAGCCATTGGGCTTGTGTGATTGATCAAGAAGATCAAGGGTCAATAGGATAGTGTTAGTCAAGTGAGTGTTGATCATTGTGATCGTGTCGAGATCTTGGAGATCTCTTGAAGCCATTGGGCTTGAGTGATTGATCGTGTGGATCGTGGTAGATTGGTGCTAGCTAAGATTAGCACTCGACATCTAGCTTAGTGTCGGAAAACAAGTTAAGCGACGTGTACGGTTTTATCCGCCTTAAGGGAGGTTGTTGACATAGTGCTTGAAACTCTCGAGTGTGGTACTCGGGGAGTGGAGTAGGGCGAAGAAGAGCTTCGTAGCCGAACCACTATAAATCCTTTAGTCCCGGTTTGATCTTTCCATCTCTACTATTTACTTTCATTACTTATTATTAGTTAGTTTAGAGTGTAGTTCATATTGGTGTTGTTTGATTTCACATAAGAATCGAATCAAAGGTTTCCAATAGCAAAGTTTTTAAGAAGTCCTAAAAAGATTTAAAAGAACTTAAAAACCGGTAAAACTATTCAACCCCCATTTCTAGTTTCCACATAACCCTAGCCTTGTATTTATAGAGTGGAATGGGTTTCCAAGCCTATACACGACCGGCCATGCAATCCCTAAGGGATTCCGGAAGCTTCTTGTTCCTCTAATTTCATCTATAGTCCTTCTCTTATTCCCTAACGGTCGTTAGTCAATTCCCGTTAACTACTTAACATCCGTTAGTCGTTATTTTTGTGTTTTAATAATTAAATACATAACGGTTTATATATTAATTATTATACATTAATTACTCATACGTAATGTGTGCAATCCCATGGTCCCGAGTTCGATTCTAGACATACACAGATTAATATTTGTCCATCAAAACTGACAGTATATGGTACCATCAATTCATGAGACATTTATTGTGAGCACTTTACATTGATAACACAACTCAATCTTTTAGTATACGAGGCCTTACGAACCCGTGCGATGCACCAACTAGGTCATTGGTTGAATTTCTACGTGTTTTGTACGTAATGTTTGTGCAGATGTTTATATATTATTTATCAAGTTTGCGTCAATGTTTGTAATATAAGTTTTATATATCGGAACATTTATCATTTAGTAATAAATAACTCACGTAAACAATAGATACTTTCGTAGATCTTGATGTTAACACATTTTTGGTGAAAAGTAATTAAATATATCAATATAATTCAGACCCTGCGATTCACACGGGCTCAATCTAAATGTTCATAGCATATTGTTCAGCAATAATTTTTCTCATTTTGATCATGGACGGATTTTGTTGGATGAATTTGATCGTTGATGTTCGTGGTAATAGAAAAGCATGTTCGTCTTCGCGCACCGTTATCTTTTATCGAGATGAAAGCTCCTGATCCAGCCCATTAAACCGTTTCAACCCAATAATGTTCAGCGTAAACATTGAAGTATAAATCTAATGATGGATATGATTGAAACGTTGAAATGTTGTTCACCCTAAAGCACGGGTAATTTATTTTCAATAATATCGCATATCATATTTATATTACATATTGTTTCATATCATATTTATATTACATATTGTTTCAAGGCCTGAGCGATTCATAGTTTTTGTTTTTCTAGTGAAATTATTCTAAGCTAAAACGTCATATTTTTAGATTACGTATTTAATATCAAGTATGGCCTAGACTGGGTTACTGACAGGTTAAAATGACTTGTACTCAAAATGTGCAACATGTTTATCCATGATACTAACACCATCAAGAAATTACATGTAGATTTCATAAGATGGATGATATCTCACATAAGCAAAACATTTGTTCGTGTTTATTAGAAATCAATACGAACTACTTATTAATTCGTAGCATCGAAATATCATATATAGCTTATTCGGTGGTGCATAGTGTCAATATGTGGGTACTATATGAGGTTGATTTCAAATAATGGGTTCATATCTAATATATTAAGATATTGAATAGATATCTATATAGTCAAGTTACCAATCATCTAAAATGAAAGACAAACACATGATTTGTTGCCATGTAATCAAACACTTAGTACGCATACGATGCTACGTATTTGAATTAATTTTTCTCACACATTTTTATACTTGAAAATCCTTAAGACAAATATTATGATTTTTATTGAGTACATATTTCAATCTGACTCCTTAGTTGTTTATATTCGCTTTTTGCCCATCCAGTGATGACATAGAAACCTGAGTAAATATCATATAGCATCATTAGTAAGCAACACATTGGTTCTAAGCCCACCAATGGTAGAACCGCACCGTTTGAAAAATGCCGATATATAAAAGTATAAACTAAGTTTGCTATGTTCTTAATTGGATACACGAACAATAGCTTTGCAAGTGAAGGGCACTCATCAGTCCTGAATGTGTTAAAGTGGATTACATTCGGTTACTTTTATTACGCAAACTGGAATGCTAAATGGTACATTAGCTAAATAAATATTTTTTATTTATTTTTGAACTTTAAGCATTTTAAACATAATTAATCAATATTATTTTTTTTTTTTTTTTTAACTTTAAGCATTGTTTGAAACTTGTCATACATGATCTCGAGCTGAAAACGTACATGACCCTTTTGAAATATGTTGGTGCATTCTCTTAAAGTCACATGAAGGGCTGTCTTTAACCTACAGAAGATGGTTTTGGAATAATTAGTAAAAACATATAAATATCTTAGTGCTAAGCAGTGAAAAATTTTAAAACTTTTAAAGACCTGTGAAGCTTTTATACATGTAAACACTATATTAATTATGTCATTCTTTCTTTCAAATTGATTCATGTATACAAATATTACATGCTCTTGATAAGGAGTTCAATAAGCAATCCCAGATAAACCCTTTATAAGTGGTTGCTATAAGCAATCCAAAACAGCTCGCTCATGAGAAATACTTTCAGTATACCAATCATAAACAACCCTTTCATGAGAAACAATTTCAATAAACAAACCCAACAGACCCTTTAAGCTTAATTACCGGTCCTTATCTACGTAAAAATAGGCACATAAGCACCTGAATAAGCAATCCTAAACACCATCATAACATAAGATAAACTTACATTGTTCGAACAATTAGTGTACATATATGTGTGTTGTCTTCTGCATCAACTCTCGCGCCTGCAAAAGCAACTTCACTGCAACAAATAGACTCTCCAACGATTTAGGAAAGTCCTCTGATTGGATATGAGAACTGTCATTGTAAACAAACCTAATAAATCGACCCTTTAATTCAATCCAACTACACCCCAAATCTTTTTTTACCCCACGATGTGCTAGTGATGTTCTAATATTTCCTGCATCTTCCCACATACCTCTTGCAGCATATATAATTGAACGAAGCACAGACATCCTAGAATCCAAATCCCGAGTACCACACAAGCTTTTATTTATAATGGCACTATATGTAACTATCTTAGAGATATCAATAGACACTTTAAATGTTATTGTAGTTATAATTCATTCTTAAGTGTTGTAATAACTACATGATGATTACTACTACATGATGATTGCTATTCTTATTCCATGTAACATCTACAATTAATTAGTGCCTCAAAATTAGTGTCAATCATACTCCCCAATGATTTTTAGGGCCTAATCTTTAAATATGCACAATTCTCTATTTTGGTTTCAAGAGCAGCTTAAATTCTGGTCCAAACTTTGATATATATAACATGTGCATGTCTTGGTAAAATTCATATTAATACACATGCACAGTCCCAAAACGCATAACTTGTAGTAGAACTTTTAAACCTTTAAATTTCTAATAAACTAACTAATAACATAAACATCAATACATATTTTCAAGAGTATATACAAATCTTAACACGATAGAAAAATAGAACTCTAAGTTCAAATGTATATAAACATATGAAATGAACACACTTCGTGTATCTATTGGCTTTTGCTTTTGCCTAATGCACATTTGTTCCCTCATTAGAAACTCTTGATCTGTTGTATATACATGTGCATGAGAGTTCATCTATATGCATATGTATACATGTATTCAAGTTCGTCCATGTAAACTCTTATCTCATGCATGCACTTATGTTTTCACATATTTATGCATGCTCAAGTTTTCGCTCATAAGTATATAAACACATATGCATTCATGTCCTTTTTTTATCGAATTCATTCTTCTTGAAGTATACACATTTGCAGCATTCACTTCAACGTCTTTACCTTAAAAAAATGAAAAACTTTTAAATGCTTACTTATATAACGTGACATAGAAAATTAAAGGTATTGTAATTTTAGAAGACATTTCAAACAAAATATTAACCAACTGACAAAGATGTACACATTAGAGTGTGTTCAGATTGCATGTTGAATACATATGTATTGAATGCTGTATACATATGTGAGTATGTTTGATTGCAACTTCAGTGTTGATCTATGCACATATGCACTGGACGTTGTTCATGCACAAATGCGTCGATCATACATGTGCACACCTTCTGCTACACATGTGCAGAGGTGCTCTTAAAGTAGTTAACCTCTGAAAATTTGATTCCAACCCTACAATTCTATCCTTATCATAAGGTGCGCGACATGCTGGACACCGTCCCTCTGTTGCATCTTTCTCTGCCATGTCCATTATGTGATGCCAACACCAAACACATACCTGCAATGACATAGTAAATTCAAAATGATTGCATGATACACAATATTTTTATACTTGTAAGCTCATAAACCACAAATCACTTTGTTGATGGAAAAACCTAGCAGAGCCAGTATAACCCTCCCAGACCATCAACTAATCAATCACAAAAAGAAATACATATAGAGTGGAAGTGAGGTTTAAACTTGCATGGTTAAACATATATACAACAGAAAAATCATGATACAGGCTTCCATGACAGTTTCACTTGAACAGCTACTGATTCTATAATGTGCACACATAGAAGCAGTATTATAAAGAAAGTAAACCTTTTACTCGCATATAAGATTGTGTTGTATTGCATGTAAAGTAAAATTAAGGTACTGCTTATGGAAACATTGGCAGACTCCCAATTAGGGTGAGCTAACACCCATGTAGAAGATCACTGTGTGTAAATATACTCATAATCCTCTCTCATAACATGTTTATGATCCCTCATAGCACGAATGGCTCCTGATACGCCAACTTATGGGATATGTAAATAATCCATCCACCCATAATGCAGGTTTGTAAAACCATGTATTGGGTGAAGTCTCCAAATGCTTTGCTACATTCTAGATTTGACTATTCAAACACTTTGTACTTTTTGCTCTTCAAATGGTGTTATTTATAGTATCGAATGATGGTGGTCGAAGGGTTTGTGCATTTATTTGAAGGCAAATGAAAGGAGCAAAAGATTAAATGAAGGAGACTTGAAAAGATGTTGATATTATTATTAGACTTGTATATTTATATATCCTTAAAAGCTTTTAATAGGCTTCAAAATAAGCTCCAAATGTATGAAATTCATTAGCTTAAACTACATATTTTAGCTTGTGACATTAATGCTCTCATGTCATTAATACTCCCCAATGATTTTTAGGGGTTAAGATATAGTAATAGAATTATGATCATATAGTAATTACGGAGTACTACAATTAATAATTCCTAAACAGTCAAATAGACACGATTTCTTTTAATAAATACTACATTCTTTTTGTTATTTTCTATGCTTAATAACATTTACTTTCAAAGAGTGAACCAACTTTTTTGGTCTATATAATAGAATTATTATCATATATGTACATGAAGTCATATACCCATTCAACACACCAATGAAGACACTAAACTTTTTATTCCTTTGCCTTATTTTCACAATAAATGCATCTTCAATAGCAAAAACTCCGATAGGTAGCGCAAAAAAGTTTTGTTTAGAGAATATTTGGACCGTCTTTATCTATAATTCGATGAATGATCCATTAACCGTTCATGTAAAATCGGGTGATGATGATCTGGGAGAGCATACACTTGCGGTGTCCGAAAATACAAACTGGCAATTCTGCGAAAACTTTTGGATGACTACCATGTTCTGGGCTGATTTCAACAGCAATGGCACAAGAACTGCCTCTTTCCATGTGTGGGATCATGAGTTGGGTCTTAGTTATGGCTCGGGATCATTTATAAGTATTGATCGAAGGCTGGTTTGGTTAGTTAGAGATGATGGATTTTATGTAGGAAAAAGAATTGATCCATTTCCAGATGGATTGGAGAAACTGCATGACTGGTCATAAAATGATATAACTGGTTATATATTTATCAATATTGCATGCATTATGCTTTGTGTTTGAATTATGAAAATGACAAATTTAAAACTTTTATCAGTGATGTGATAGTTGAGACATACATGAAATACTATGACATACTACTAGTGTGTTGTCAAAGACTCATATGTCTATATTTCACAATCATTGAGTTTGATATTTTATTCTATGTCACAAAAATGCCAAATATCTTGAGAGTACATTGTGTGGGTGGTTATACGATACCGTTATAGCTAGGCTAAAAACAGTGCCTATGGCGCTGCTAACATGCATGCGTACCGGACCTCGCGTCATAGGTGCTCCCTCAAGCCCATAACGGGTGTTAATTATTGACTTTTTTATTTTATTTTTTACTTTGGAACGTAAAGTGAAGTGTAAGTGTGTGTTATTAAAATGTTATGAGTGACGGTGTTTTTTTGTTTATATCTTATAAAATTGTTATAGGTTAAAAGCTGATGTAGCGGGTGGTTGGGTACTACCGATACCTAGCCCTCTAATTACCTAGCTAAGCACATACAGGCATGTAGCTTAACTAATTGCACACTAAGGTAAAGAAAAACAAATGAAAGAAATTTATCCAAAGAAATTCTCGAAGTTGGACCTTCTATTTTTGCAAGAACACAAACTTACTTATATGTTAGCTGTTGTATATAAGTTTAATTTTCCCCTATTTTATACGAACGACATCGTATACTACCGTAAATGTGTACAGCTAGAGTTAGAATTAGAAATAGAATAGAATGTAAACACTATAAGTTTGGTTCAAAATAGATAAAAGAAAATGCTTTAGGAATTTGCTTATGAAGTATTAGGAGTATTTGCTCTATGTGCTTCTTAAAAATGCAATTTGCATAAGATAGTCTCATGGGCGGAAACAATTTATAAGATTAGATTGTTAACTTTATAAAAGAAGTGTCATATTTAAAAAGCTAAGTTGACATGGCGTGACGGTTCTATGAACTTGATTAAGTCTATAGCATTGGTGATGCTGTGAGCTTTTGGTTCCTCGTGTTATTTGTTACATCCGTGACCAATTTGACCAAAATTTAAAACTTTTATGCGCAAAAGCGTGAAACAAAACTGACCTTCTGTTACTCTTTTGACCATTAACAAAAATCTATAAACATTCAGACCTTGAGACTATTTTTAAATGAAACTAGACTCAATTACCTTCGAAATGACGGGTGGCACGACCCGTGACGACTTACGGTTAAAAAGATATGATTTTTCGAAAACCGACAAAATATGTTCACAGTTTCACTTCCAAACCGAAATTTGGAGTGTTGGTTCCAAACCGAAATTTGGAGTTTTGGTTCCAAATTTCGGTTCCAAACCGAAATTTCATTCTGCACTCCAAACACCCCTTTTCTGCATACCTCTTTTGTACACTTTTGACCCATTTTCCGGAAAACGACTTCTCTTACTCGGAAAGACACTAAAACTTCCAGAACTTATTAAGACATTATAAACATCAAATATATGCATAAACTTGGTCATAATGACCCGCGGAAACGTGCTTTACAAAGTGACGGGTATTATGCCAAAATACCCGTTTTGACCCGTTTGCATACACAACTTAACCATAACACCATTAACTATAAAACAAACGCTTAAACCTGAACCAAAACACACATTTGACATTAAAGACCATGACTGTAGGACCTTAGATCTAACCTTATCACACAATATATAAATCGTGTTAAGCACGTATGGTGACTTGAGATAAGTATGTATGCCGTGTATATTAGAGAGAAAGAGTAGAAAGAGAAAGCTTTATTTCATATATAAGAACACACACTACACACTCAAGCACACCACACAAATGAGGTGTGTGGTGGCTTTTATACAAGAGATTAGACGCCTCATGGGCTTCATTTGGACTAGGATTGGACTAACTTATACATAACTTCTAGCCTATTAGCTTAGTCCACGAGCCCTTAGACTATTCTACTATTTTATCTAAAACACGTTTACAAAGTTCCTATGACTAGAATGACCGCTACTTTTCATTAATGCTAACAATCTTCCCCTAAGGGGTGGTCATTTGAATGATGCTCCACGTGATTAGGTCTTCTGTTTTCATTGTCTTGAACTTTGTGTGTTATTGTAGAATAGTCTTGATTCTTTGTTCCTTCATGCTTTGTAATCTTTATTGTAACGTCTTTTGGTCTTTCTTGCCTTTGATCAACGTTTTCGCAAGTTTGCCGTGTCGCCTCTTCCAACGTACTCATACTTCTTGATAATACTTTGAACTTCATACTTATGTCGTCCTCACTTGATACATGAACTTGTTCTTGACATCTTGAGAAGCTTTTTGACTTTGATGTAACTTATTGTCTTTAACTTAATCTCTTTGTCTAGAATGTTCTTCACTTGAGCTTGTTGAGGATGAACTTCATAAGTATGAGTATGAGGAGATGTGGATGTTGAAATATATGATGATGGTAAATGGCCTTTCTTAATACCTGCATAAAAACCGTTAGTAATAAAGAATCCATCACTTACAGGTTCGGACTTCGAGATCGTTAACAGCATAGTGTGAAAACTTTCTCTAATCCTTGCCAAGGCCGTTCCTGAACCGGATGCCCCCAAGAGAGCTAACTTAGATACGCCGAAGTGTATCAACGATTCAGGTGAGCCGCTGAAGTATACCGGAGTATCATTTCACGACTGTAGACCGTTTGAAGCAAATAACCATCACGATAGATAAGGCAAGATCCGTGGATCTCATAAAGACTCTTATACACCTTGTGTCCTTTTTGGCGAACACAAGCGTATTATATTGGAAGTGTATCCTAAAAGATCTTTTAATGAATCTCATGGCTCTAGACTCGATTATGTGCGTTTTGGTTTTAGTCGTCGGGGGCATGGAGCAGATTGCCACCTTTTCAATATCAACACATCTCGGAGTGAGAGGCCGATAGATTATGCAAGGTTCTCCGTGAGAAATGAAACAAATATCTTTTAAGAGATACCTGAGTGGCTAAGAGGGGTTGTGCAGCGCGTCACTGGGTCCTTGACGACTTGTCTTCAATACCGGTATCATCTTTGTAATAACCGATAGCAGATGTATTGACCCAGTTTCTACCCTAAGTTTTCATGGAGGGCTATTTCTTTTCACCCTTTCATAAACTTTTCTTTTTAATTCTTCAACCCCTTCTTTCTCCTTTCTCATTTACTCCTTTTTTCAATCATACCTAAGGACTTCTACTTCTAATCTATTGGAATTGCCCTTGGGTAGATCCCTCCGGCTCTGGCGGATCATAGGAAATAAGCCTAACCATAATCACCTTATTACTCCATGATTATCCTTGATTTATTGATCACATGCCATAAAACCTTTTTGTGAAAATCTCTCAAAGTGTTTATGATTAAACACATTTTTGTTAACACTTCGAGAGTTTTGCATTTTTTAGAAATACTCCCCCTACACATGTGCTTGTACGTTTTTTAAGATATGTTTCCACATGTTGGGTAGAGTTTGCACTTTTGAATTGATTGATTTTCAGTGAATATGACCGTTGCGAGACACGTTTACATCACTAGTTAGACTAGCTTGAAATTATTACTCGTCCTGGTCATATTCAAAGCGAATCTCTCGAAATGGTACACTCTACTCAGACAAGTCCTTTGCGAGACACGCTTACATCACTGGATAAACCAGCTTGAAATTATTACCCGTCCAGGATAAGTCTTTTCGATTACTGACATTTAAGCTTCGTCAATTCGTTGGTACTATCTGAGTCGAGCTCTTTTGAGATTCAACCATGATTTTTATACATTTTTGATCACATTTTAATCACGTCTTCTCCCCCTCAAAAATAGCATGTCCGTGATATTTTTGATATCAACTGATTAAAAGAAAATCTTTTGGAGAGATAGACGGATTTGATTTTGCATGAAATCGGAACATTTTGATTTTGATTTTTATACTCCCCCTTAAAGAAAGCATGTTTTAAACATAGAGTTTAAAATCAATTTTAAGGGTTTGGAGGGAGTTATCTTTGAAATTACGAGTCCTGATCTGAAATAATCAGAAGTAATCATTTTAGCCCGGGTTTCGTACTGTATACGAAAGCCATAGTGAAGAAATTTTAAGAAACGACATGTTTTAGAAAACATTTTAAAGAACTCTCGCTCAAGCATCTGTACATGTCCGTATCATTGTTGAATGACATTTCTAGATACGTACAGAATATCGATTATACGAGAGACATGTCGTGAGAAGAATATTTTTGGTTTTTAGATTTTATATTGTTTTTGTATTTGTTGACATAAATAAATGCCTAAAAACATTATCAATATTTATTCATATCTCTATGTTTTGATGATCACAAAATGTAAACTCATTAAAACATAAACTTATAAATTAAACAAGTACTTAGTTGTAAATATTCACTTCTACAACTAAAATCACTTAAGGTATGAATGAACTAATGCTTAATGCATTATATGATCAAAGGAACATTTTCTTAAAAACTAGATTTTTTATAAAACATCAAAAACATTTTATATATTTTTGAAAAACATTTTTGGCATTAAATAAAAATGTTTAATCTCTTATAAAAATATGAATTCAAATTTTTAACCAAAATCAGTTAAAATGTTCCAGAAAAACCTTCCCCACAAAAGGACAAAATTGGCCAACGTTCAGTAGGGGCGGCCCCCTTAATTTTACTAGGCGGCCCCCTTAATAATTAAGGGGACCGCCCCCGCTCCAGTAGGCTCCAGCTGTCCAGTTTTTCTCCCTATAAATACCAGCCTTCCCCTGGATTTTTACTAACCCTTTTGCACTAAAACTTTCTGTAGTAGATCTCATTTCATATCTTAGAAAAACCTTTGATCATGTAATCTTAAGCATTGGTTTCCAAGTGATCCAAGCTTCCACCATCCAAGTGCAAAAGAAGAATACTTCTATCAATCAAGATTAGAAGTATTACAATTTATTATCATTTTGTTACTTAAGTTGTGTGTTTAACAAAGTTTGTAAATCATTCATTCATTTGTATGTAAGGTGTGTGTTGTAGATTAGTGTTGTGTGTAAGTAGTGAAGATGTTGTATAAGTAGTTGTGGTATAGAAGTTGTGAGGTCAAAATGTAGAAGTCGTGAAGCCGTGGTGTAGAAGTTGTGAAGCCGTAGCTTAGAAGACATGAAGTCCTTGTGTTGAAGTCATGAAGCCGTAGCATAGAAGCTGTGAAGCGGTCGTGTTAAAGTTGTGAATTCCTAGTCGTGAAGTCCTAGTGTTGAAGTCGTGAAGCCGTAGCATAGAATGTTACGTTGTTAGACCGTGTCGCTTCTATGAACAGCCGTCGTGTAGCTCGTTAAGTCGTGAAGAGTCCTAGGTTGAAGTCGTTGAAGCGATAAGTTGTGTAGCGTCGTGTAAGTCGTGAAGAGTCGTGAAGCGTGTGAAGAAGTCGTGAGAAGTGTGAATTAGGTTTAGTAGATTAGAATGAATTGTAGCTTTGTTGCTCGTTAGAATCGACAAGCTTGGTCGTTAACCCGTGTAAACCAAAGTTGTGTACGGTTTTCTCCGCCATAAGGGAGCTTATTGAAGTTGTGAAGAAAACTCTCGAGCAAGGTGTGCTCGGGGAGTGGATTAGGGCAAGGAAGGTGTCCTTGTAGCCGAACCACTATAAATCTCTCGTGTCTCGGTTAGATCTTTCCATACCTTATTTATTTCTTTACTTGCATCGTCATTACTTTCATACACATAGGCTTATATAATTGCTAGTATTAATTAGAGGTCGACTTCACATAAAGATCAAATTGAAAATCCATTCAAGAAACTAAAACTTTTACAATCAATTTAAAAGAATACTTATATAACTAATAATAAGGTTCAAGTTTTATTTTTCATAATAAACTTGAATCTAAGTTTTTAAAAGTAAACAAAGGTTTTATAATAAATTAAAAAGACGTAAAACTATTCAACCCCCCCCCCTTCTAGTTTTCCACAATTGGTATCAAGAGCCACGTCAATCAAGATCTTTAAAATATACTGTATTTTAAAACTTGAATCGATCTATGGAATTCGAAAAATATCTAGAAGGGGAATCTTTGCTAAAACCACCACTATTTGAAAACTATACTTTTCTTGAATGGAAAAATAAATTTGAAACTTATGTGAAATCAATTGATCTAGATCTTTGGCATGTCATTTCGATTGGTGATTTTGAAAATCAAACAAAAACGGATTTTGAAAGTCAAATAAATCTGAACAATCAAAATGTCATCTTTGTATTTTCTTGTAAACAAGGTAGAATCAACAGTTCCTTTGGTGAAATTATTTTTGATCACGAAAGATGATAGTTCGTCATACCATGCTCTTGGAGCTTGTTTTAAACCATAGATGGCTTTCTTTAGCTTATAGACGTAGTCTGGATGTTCTTTGTCAATGAATCCTTCTGGCTGACTCACATACACTTCTTCTTTCAGAGTTCCATTCAAAAATTCCGTCTTGATGTCCATCTGATATACTGTGATGTTTTTGTTAGCTGCATAGGCTAAGAAAATACGGACTGCTTCAAGTCTTGCTACTGGCGCGAATGATTCTTCGAAATCTATCCCTTCTTCCTGTCTGAATCCTTTAGCCACTAGACGAGCTTTGTTGCGAATGACAGTCATTTCTTCATCCTTTTTGTTCTTCCATAACCATTTGAGATCAATGACAAGTTTGTCAATTGGTCTTGGAACTAATTCCTAACTATCATGTAACTGGTATTGAAGAAGTTCTTCCTGCATCGCTTCAATCCATGCATTGTCTGCCATCGCCTCCCGAATGTTCTTTGGTTCTTTTAGGCTTACTGAGCAAATGTAGATGCACATATCGGGGTCGGTGGCGAGTTGTCTTCTCGTCTGAACTGGCCTTGAAGGTTCACCAATAACTTGTTCTATTGGATGGTCTTTTGTCCATTGGAGTGTAGAATGGTACCTTGGGTTTAACGTATGTGTGTTAGATGGTTCATGTAACCTTGAAGAAGATTCAGCTGAGTTCGTTGCAAACGGGTTTTCGAATACTTCTTCTTCTAACGCAACATCGTTTTGATTATGTGTTGGTTCTTCTTGAAATGGTATGTTTTGATTTTTCTCATCAACTCTTGGTAGAACAATTTCAAGAATTGGAGTTTCTGGAGTAGATGTAGATGAGGTTGAGGGAGTTGGTGCGTCAGCTTCGATTGTAGTACATGCATCTTGTGGTGGTGGTGGTGGTTGATGGTTTTGAGCGGGTGCAGCGGAATGTTGTTGTGATGCATTTGTCGAAGTTCCACCATAGTATTCATCAAACATTAACTCGAAATTTTTTTCCAGTTCTTGTTCTGAAGGTTTTTCAATGGATGTTGATTGAGCTCCTTGAGGCACGAGTCCTGAACTAATGTTTCCAGAATTCTGCAGGTTTGGTGTGGGTCCTAATCTGTTTTGATTAGAAGCCATCGGGTTAAGCGCGGGTTCTTAAGCGAGTCTCTCAGAAGCCATCTGTGAAATTTCATCAAACTTCACATTCATCGTCTCCATTATCCTTTTTGTCCTTCTATTATATACCCTGAATACCCTCGAGTTTTTTGAGTATCCAATGAAGATTCCAATATCACCCTTAGTTTTCAACTTCCCTAGATCTTATATGTCGTTCGTTGGATAGCACAAAGCGCCAAACACGTGAAGGTAAGAGATATCGGGTTTTCTGTTGTTCACTAGTTCATAAGGTGTTTTATTGAATCTTGGGTGGATTAGGGAACGGTTCTGAGTGAAACAAGCAGTGGCAACAGCATCAGCCCATAAGAATAACGGTGCACTAGAATAAATCAGCATTGTGCGAGCAGCTTCCACAAGAGTTCGATTTCTTCTTTCAACTACCCCATTCTGCTGTGGAGTTCTAACAACAGATGTTTGATGTGTGATTCCAGCATCTTCAAAATAAGTTCTTAACTCCTGATTTATGAATTATGTGCCATTATTTGTTCTTACAAACCTTACTGGAGCTTGAAGTAGGACTTGAATACGCTTCAGAAAGGTGATGATGATGCCTGGTGCTTCGTCTTTTGACCTCAGAAACCTTACCCAAGTATATCTCGAATAGTCATCGATGATAAAAAGGATATACTTCTTCCCATTTATGCTTTCAACTCTCATTGGGCCACATAAGTCCATGTGCAACATATGTAACTTTGTTTCCGAACTGGGTACAGTTTTAGGTTTATATGATGCCCTTTTGCTTTTTTCCTTGTTCGCATGATGGACATAAGTGATCATTGGTGTATTTGAACTTAGGAAGTCCGTTGACGATGTTGTCTTTGGCTAATTTGTTACTGGTGTCGAAATTAAGATGGGATAATCTTCTATGCCACAGCCAGGACTTTGTTCCGCATGCTCTTGTCATAAGACAAATTGGTGATGAAGAGGCCATTTGGCTGATGTCGATAGCATATAGGTTGGTTCCATGATTCCCAGTTAAGAGATCATCGCCAACCAAATTTCTAACATGATCATTTGACGTAGTAAACTCGAGTGATTAAAATGATGGGTTTATGGAAGTGAAACAAAAAGGTTCTTATCCTAAGAAGTTTGATCGTGTTAATGTAGCCAAGAATATGGCTTATTGGCCTGTAGCTAAACAAATAAATAAAAATGAGACGTCTACGTCAAAGGCTAACCTAAATGATGTGTCAGCATCTAAACAACAAAACAAGGAACTCAATGTGGTAAATACATCAAATCCCTATACGTACTTGGTATTATGGACGTTAGTAATGAGGATGACGATGTGACTGTTTCTCGGTTGGCTAGTTCACTCAACATGCCTACATTAGTGGACTTGGGAAAAAGGTGAATGAGGTACAAAAGGTAAATGAGAGTACTCCTTCTATTGTGACACCACTGGTTACTAAACAACAAAGTTCTTCGAGTTGTAATGCTAATGAGGATAGTGAGGGCGAAGTGAAACATGTTTATGATGAAACTGGGACATTTATGGCCTCTAAGCCAAGTGGGAGTGGATATGGGACCAAGAGCTTGTACGAACACTAGAAGAAAATTACGAATGATGATCCATATGATTCATAGGATGAGGATGATGAGTACAATGCGCATGAGCTAACCGAAGATCAATTGGCTTTCAGTGACTCTTGGGATATCAAGATTCGCGGTCAGAAGAAAGCGTAGGTTATTTTTTGAGTCGTTTGAGTCAAATGTAATCTAGTTATAGTTGTTACTTTATTCATTGAAGAAGTTTTGCTTGTTATGTTAGTCTTGCCGCCTATGTAACGGGCTGAGATGTAGGGTTTCACTCATATCTGTTGTACTTAAATGTTTTTGGAGTAATTGTTATGACCCAATAATATCACTTCACACACATATAATCTTAGAGAGAGAGAGAGAGGTATTCTTAGAGAGAGAGAGAGGTGGAGATCACTATGTGTAAAATAACCTTTGATTAATGAACTACTGCTCGCCCTCGAACAAGTCTAGCATTTAGAAAAATGATTTCAATGGTATCGTTATCGTGATTCCGAAAATCTAACAACCATCCCGAAGGAACAATTGTTAATTTGTATTTTAATGTGAAAATTCTTTTAAACATAAACAAATTAATATCGAGCTTGATAACATAACTAAGCACCTCATGAAGAATTTTGAAATTCACTCAACACTCTAAGGTAGATTGATTGGTAAACCACTCATTGCTCAGTCATGATTCATGTGTCTTACCATAAGCTTGTACAAGTATCAAAACAACAAAATAAAACATCAAATAGGTCTTTTATTCGGGTTTAGGGTTAAAGGTTATCGGCTAATGTTCAAACATTTCATACAAGAATATAATAGTTCGCTAGCGCGAATTTTTGACTAGCTAAACAATGGATGGTCACTAGATTGTATCTTGGTTCGCTGGCGCGTTACTTACATAACGGATGGTCACCAAAATACGCACTAGATCATTGGCGCGTCTTTCAACTATTCAAAAACCGGATGGTCACTACAATATCCATGCACTACATATCTTTACAAAGCCATCACTTAATCCGGATGCTCGAAAGCTAACAACGAATAAAGTAATTTGGTAAAGGGTAGGGATAGGGCATGGGAATATTTATATGATAGATTTCTACAAAATGAAAAGAGAGTAAAATAAAATAAGAACCAAGTTCAAATTCCGTTCCCAACTCTTTATACCACAAATGATTACTATCCAAACTCCTTCGATTGTTATTCCGCATCACATACTCACTTATTTCCTCTTAGCTCATTGGCTAATTGATACTCATACATTATAGCTCATTGGCTATTCACTTTATTCACATTTTTTTTTTACAAACGAAACTTTCTCGTCACCCCCACACTTTGGATGAGCACACGCTACAAAAAATACAAATAAGAGTAGCGACCTCCTTCTTCGTTGAAACAACACATACACATATCAAAGTGTGGCCAATGTGTAATCATCAAAAAATAAATAGTTTTCGAACTTCGAATGAACTTGATTCGGGTAAGGCTAAGGTGTAAAGTGTAAAATATTTTTGTATTTTTCTGGATTTAATCAAAAGAAAAGAATGGCTCAGAAGGTGTAACTAAAGGTATCTAGCGTAAGAGATTAACGCTAACAAATGGGTTCCAAATACGAGGATAACTAACCGATGTGGTTAGCAAAAATATTTTGTAAACGGATGGCCATTTGGTGTAAATCCTAAGTTGCCTCTTATCATTTGAATATATTTTATCACTTGAAAGTGATTTTAACCGTAATGCATAACAAGTACAAGTTCTAGAATCAACATAATCACCGGCACGCTCATAGCAAAATATATAGCATAAAGATATGTTTTATACAAAAAGGCTCAAATCCTCACAATTTAAGAAAGGTTATAACATGTACTAGTAAATGTTATCGAATCCAGAATGAATTAGCTCTCATAATTTGATTAAGTTCCAAAAATTTTCAAATAGCCTCATTTTTACCATTGAAACAATCTAGTTCTTTAAAATATATGAATTATGTGAGAAAACAACTAGAAAATCAAGGGCGAACGAATTCTAGTTACTTAAGTCCAAAGTTCTACTAAACCTAAAAATTTAAAATTAAACCATTTTTCCTATTTTCTTCCCTCCCCCACACTTAAGTTTTGCATTGTCCTCAATGTGATAAAAATGAACTTCAAAGTAAAGGAAATGGGAAAAATTTAGTTAAAAAGGTACTACCAGGGTAAATACGCATATGCATATTTGATCATAAATAAGCAAATGAGTTCTCCAACTCCAAATATTGATCAACAATAAGCTTCCGGTAATTCACCCCTGCAAAAACTGCAAAAATATACGAAACAAAACAAACAAACAAACAGAATACTAAAACAAACAAAGTAATTAAATTAAAAACAAACCATACGTTACTAATCCTAAAAGAAAAAAAATTAAAGAAAGTAGAGATAGAAATTATTCGACACTCATAATTGTTTTTTTTAAACACAAACCATAACATCAAGACGATCACTCGTCATCGTCATCCATACTTTCTGGTTTCTCGCTGCCTTCAGTCTCATAGTTCTCGGCCTCCTCGAAAACTGTATAGACTCTTTTTCTCTTCTTCTTTTGCCGCCCAGCTCCAGATGATGAACCACCAACATCGAAACTCGAACCTACAACCTCGGGAACTCTACCATACACTGGCACTGGCTCGAAAAAAGGTGCATACCCAGGATATGGGTAAGGATACGGACCAGGATAGGGATCATACGAAAATGGGTATGGTGGAACATTTGGTGGGTTGTAGGGTGGTACCGCATAATTGGTCTCACGTGCCAAGTGTTGGAGCATCAGCATGGAATAATCATAATTATAGTTACCCCTCATCATCATTGAATCTATCCAAAAATCCCTACGCTCAATATCATTTAGCTCACGGTTCCAATCTCCCCATCCCGAATCAAAACTACTCGGTGCATGTCCATAAACATTTCCCATTGGTGGTGGTGGTTGAGGTGCGGCAATTTTTGGCTCAGCCCAAACTCCCAATGTCTTGTTCTTCCTATCCAACGCTTTTCCAAAACTCTTATCATCCCAAGTCTCACTCTCAATCAGACCCGAACACTTATCCAACTCTTCATCCTCAAAATATTCTAAATTCCTTGCCAACGCGGTTACATAATGACCTCCACAAATATCACTCTTGTCTTTAATCCCCGGTGCTCTCCTAGAAAGATATTCGGCTATGATCCAAGCCCATTACCATTCTTATCCTCCTCTAGTAATTTCATCACCCACAAGTCGGGCTGATTACACTTATCTCTACTACCCGTCCTATGCAAAACTCCCCAAGCTATCAACTTTTGCAAAATCTTCATCAAAGGGTTCCTTAACTTGGATGAATTTCTCCTAGAACATCCCGGATCACCAACTCGATTCCAATAAGCCGGAATACCATCATAGTCATTATGATACCTCACTAAGCTCACGAAATGAGCTTCAAACAACCTGTGTTCAACCTCATGTTGCTCATACAAACCAAGAGCACAACAAAACCCGACAAAGTATACGCATGCTCATTCCCGCATAACCTAAACCAAATACAAGTCTCCCTCATAAGATCAACCACTTTCCTTTCAAAATAGAAAGTTGAAAAAAATTCCAAACACCATTCTCGATACACATCTTCATAGATACTAAAAGCTCTTTCCCATGAGAAATCTTCAAACGTATCCCCATCACCAGGATACACATAAGTCATTTTCATCATCTCCCTCAACTAATTTTCACATTCATACTCCGTAAACAAACTCCAATCAATTAAACGTGGTTCGGCAATAGTCCTAACCTGTAACTTAGAAAGGCGCTCACTGATAGGCATGTTTTTCTTCCTTCTTCAACTTACTGGACTTAAGATTCTCATTGCTTTTCGATTGAACATTATAGGTAACCTTGCTCCTTGCATTTTTTGAACATACTTAGTCACAATCGGGTTAACTCGAACACGCGACGAACTTGAAGAACCTACAACATTACTCTGTAGAAAACGCAAATATATGTTATTATAAGAGTATAAGAACCAACGCTACACGATTTAGAAGTCCAAAGAGCTCATTTAAAAATTTTTCAATAAATATTAACGAGCCCTCCATCCGATCGGTATTGGCTTCCATCCGATCGGATGGAGTAAAAAGTCTGTCCCAACCGACCAGTCGCAACCTGCAACCGATTCAGTTGGGGTTCTGCTGCAAACAAAAAAACTTTTTATTTTGACTTCAATCGATTTCTAACAATTCCAACTCTCTCCTAACCTACATTTGAACACTTATGATGGTTTCTACAACTCCAATTCATTCCTATATCGATCCATAACATCTCCAAATGATTTCTTAACCAATTCTAGAACACCCAAGAACACTAGCAAATCAGACTCTTCAATTAGTGTTCTAATCAACAATGCACTATCCTAACATCACTAATTAACAAGCATATAACATCTGGGAATCATCAATTGCAACTTAATTCGATTCAAAGTTTTGACCAATTCAATCCGAAAATTCAATTAACCAATTCTTCCTCAAAACTTAATCAATCAATCTAATTCTTTTTGCAATGTATTCCTCTATCAATTACCCATCTATTCCTAAAATATTACATCTTAATTCGAAGTCTATGAAAAATACCCAAATCTTGACCTAATTCAATAAATCCGAATTAAAACCTAATTAAACCAAATTGATGATGTTACTTACTTGTTTTGGAGCCATGGATGATCTCTAAACACTCCTGCAACTTCTAATTAACTTCTTATGGTTGAATTTATGGACCCAAATTTGGTGGATTGTGTGTGTGTGGGTTTCTTGTGATTTTTGAAATTGTGTGCTTATATATTCAACTCCATCTGATCAGCTTCATGATCCAACCGATTCGGATTAAGCTTTTGTAAAAATTCACTTTTCCTTGTAAATACACTTTGGTAAACTTGTAAAAGTAAACTCAAATGTATTTTTCCTTCAAAAATCCCTTTTTGTATGTAAATGTTCCACCTCACTTGGTCTACCAAAATTTGTCCAAGTCTATGACTACTAACTCTAAACAAAACTAACACTAAAAATCTCAACTAAAAACATAAACTCCATAATCATAAAAACTTAATAAAAAGAAGTCTTAACCTAAACCTTAAAACTTAAAACTTAAAATAACTTAAATGCAAATATTAAAATACTAAAATGCATAAAAATTAAAAGAAACAAACAACTAGCACAAGTTTTGTGCTTTATTCTTCAACTTGTTGCACTTGATCTCCTTCATCCTTAAAAGTATTCATGCCTTAGGATGTCTTCACTTTGAAATTTTCCGGACAACTTCCGGTTTGTCTTTTGTGTCTTAAACCTTCTTGCAAAATTCCTTCCACTTGGGCAAACAATATCGAATTTCACATGCCATTCCCCATCTCCATCTTCTTTCTTGTAAACACTCGGACCGTCGGGTCCCCACTCCAAATTTTTGAGTTGGACCGGTAATGATCCAAGAAAATCTGTAAGTTTTTTAAACACAAAAATATTTTTAAATGGGTTAAAGAAAGCCTCCATTGCTAGAGCTCTCTCCATTTCATCTTCGATATCAAAGAAACTAGGAGTAACCGGCCCATATTTAGGCCTACCATCCTCGTCTCTTCCTATTTCAAAACATCCCAAGTATTCTTCCTCATTATCTTTCTCATGCACTTCCTTTACCATTTTCCCTCTAGGTTTTGGGTAGTAAGTGTGTTTCAAAATCCCATCATCAATAGTCATCGTACCACGGCCCATGTCTATTATAGCCCCACATGTTCTTAAAAATGGTCTACCTAACAAAAGTGGTAATTCTTTGTCTACCGGTATGTTAAGTACTAAAAAGTCGGCTAAAAAGGCTTGGTACCCTATTTGAACTCGAACATTTTTCACTTCACCCATTGCTTTTGCTTGAGAATTGTCGGCCATGGTGAGATTAGATTGATTAGGTTGGGGGTTACTAAGTCCTAACCTTTTGTACAACGGATATGGCATAACACTCACACTTGACCCGGTATTGGCCAATGCATACATAGGAGTTGTTCCATTTACCTTGATTGGTAAAACAAAATTCCCCGGATCACTCATCTTCTTAGGTAATCCATTCTCCACAATTCTTTCTCTTTCTACCTCATCAAAAGTTTTGTCTTCTAGCCTAGATCTAGCCATCATGACCACAGCCAATTTCTTACGGTATGTCATATAGTTATTCAACACTTCTATCACGGGCTTCTTTTCCATAAGTTCATGAAATTTCATCTCCAAATTTTCCAAGATAGCCTCCTTTTGTTCTTGAGTCAAAGGCTTAACGGTTTGTGGTGAGTTAGGTGGTGAATTAGATGATGACGATGATGAATTATCATTCTTTGGGGTGGAGGGTTGGGTTAATTTGTTAAGAGGTGCTTTCTTCCTACTAGCCTTTCCCATTTTAACAACTTCTTCCTTCCTTTCCTTGACTTCTTCCATTCCTTCACATAATTCCTCAAGCATCACATCTACCTCCTTTTCTTCTTCTAATTCGGTAATATCAATTCTCATTTCACCAAGTGAGAAATCAACTTTACACTTAGTGGTAACACGAAAATCCCTTCCAAATACTACCTCTGGCTCATCGATGTTTCCATAGTCTAGAACAACAAAATCAACCTTAAAACTATGACCGTGAATATTCACTTTCACATCTTTCACTTTCTTTCTCCCGTAATCTTCATAATCAAGGCGAACAAACCCAAGTTTAACTAGCACATCTTTGGTAATATAATTATCTCCATACTCCATAATCAATTGTGCATCCCAAGCTTTGACTCCTTCCACACCACAAGGTGTAGCAAACCTCATGAATGGTGCATCGAACTCCTTCGGAGGAGCTCTCGTAAACACAACAACCTTTTTCTTCTTTGGCAAACAAACTTGATTTTCACCTACTTCATCTACCTTTTCAAGATCCATCTTAACTTCTTCCAACATGTTCTCCAAACGTTCCAAGGAATCTCCAGAATCCTTGAACATTTCCTCTAAATTCCTCAAATACTCCGAAACTTCGCTCAAACTTTCCATCTTACTAAACAAATAATAACTATAACATAACCACAAACACAAAAATCCAAATCATTAGTATTAGGGTTAGTCATAATCGAAACATACTCAAAATGAAATCATATCAAGTAAACAACAAGTTCAAACACTCAAAACACTAAAACAACTAACAATTGAAAATTTTTGAAAATTTTACCGACGCATCCATCCGATCGGATGGTTAATTCGTAAAAACCCAAAATGGCCCAGCCGAATCGGATGCGGGCAACATCCGATCGGTTGGGTCGAACAAAAAAAAAAAAAAAAAAAAAAAAAAAAAAAAAAAAAACCTTTTTTTATTTTATTTTATTTTAACTCTAATTAAGTTTAATATAATAACTAAGAAATTAAATTAATTATCTAGAAAAAGTTAACCCATAATTAATAACTTTAAATAAAACAAATTAACTCTACTAATAACTAACATTAACTAACAATATAAATGTAAAACTCTTAAACTACTAAACATAAAATTAAATATACTAATTACATTAACTACTATAATAAAAACTTTAAAACATTAAAACTAATCCTATGATCATCATTAATTAACTAATTAAGCAAATAATTAATTATAACTATTACTACACTTAAACTATCATTAAAGACTAAATAAAACAGAAAAATAACAAAAACAAAAAACTTTTCCGAGAGCTCCAACCGATCGGATGCCAATCCATCCGATTCGGTTGGACCTAAAACCAAACTTTTTTTTTATTATACTTTTTAACACGAATTTTCTAAATCAAACCTTGTAAAATTACAAACAAAAATCAAAACAAATCAATTCAAATCCCCGCAACGGCGCAAAAAACTTGATGTGCTCTACCGTGTACAAGTTTTAAAATTTATAAACACGATTTATCTGGTTCTCTATTTAACACATACAAGCAAGTATACTCGTCCGTGATAGTAAAGGTGGGTAAGTCGAGATAGTCCCAAGGGATTTGGTATTTGTATTAAATTATAACTAGCTTTGTAAAAAGGGTTGTTGATGTAGTATTTTTATTCCAAAGGAAAATCCAACGAATGTATTAATTTGGTGCAAGTCGAAATGGGAATCTTCATCACTAACTTTGTTATTGGCACTCGAAATGGGAATCTTGTTTCTCGAACTCCTCACTTTTGCTTTATTCTCAATAATCGTGAAAGCATCTTGACTATTTCTCGTTAACAAGTTTCCTCCCGCAGCAGAATTGAGTGAGTCTTGATCGGCTAGACTCAACCCATTGTAAAACGTATCAATTTGGTGCAAGTCGGAGAACCCATGATTAGGACACTTTTCTAATAACTCCTTAAATCTATCCCAAGCTTCGCTGAACGATTCATCGAAAGCTTGTTGAAATCGAAAGATTTGAGTTCTAAGATTAGAAGTTTTAGAAGGAGGGTAGAAATGATTGATGAACTTTGTAGCTAGATCTCCCCAAGTGAAAATAGAATTAGGGGGTTCTTTCTCTAGCCAAGTTCGAGCCGCTCCTTTCAAAGAAAAGGGAAACAGTTTCATTTTGATGACATCGTAAGCAATTTGGTTAATCTTTATTGTTTCAGCAATGTCGGTGAAATTTCTGATATGAACATTAGGATCTTCATGTTCAAATCCGTGAAATGAGATACTCGTGATAAGATTGAGTAACCCGTGATTTATTTCAACGTGATTTGCAATAAAATCGGGTATCACGATGGCTCTTCTAACACCATTGAAAGGTGTTTGTAGACGTTCCTCCATTGGACGGAGATCGGGAGCCGGAATGTCATTAACACCCACCGGAGGGTGTTGATCGTTTGGGTTGTTGGCCATTTCCTCAACGGTTGAGAAATGAACACGGTTGTTTTGACGGATAATCCTCTCGGGATTTGAAAGTGGTGAAAGAAGAGGGTGAGAAGTAGAATGGGTGTGCATACACAAAAAACAAACAAAGGTTTAAAAAGAAAACCAAATTTGAAAATAAAATATTTTTGGATTTTTATTTTTAAGGAAAATTAATCACAATATTTTTGGTACCGATCCCTCAATCGATATTCGTTTCTCTTACGACTACGCGCAGAGTGGCGGAGAAGCAAAGGTCTGCCGAAGCTAATTAAAAACCCGCCTCTTTCGGTCTGCAATTTAATGTCAAGACCATCCTTAAACCACTTGTATAGGTTGTAATCGAAAAAATAATCCGAAAATCAAATGATTTCACGATTGTTTTGTTGTTTATTCGGAATGGTTTACAACGCCCTCTCGAGAGCGAGGATATATTATTTTTGTATTTTTGAAAACACTTTAGGAAAAGTGTTTTATTTATTTTTTTTCTTTTGGTATTTTTTTTTAAAACAAAAACGAGAAACTTCCGAGGAAGGGTCTTCAAAATACGATTCAACGGCGAAACTCCAACTCTTCTCAAGCCTTCCCTGGCAGCGGCGCCATTTTTATGATGTAGTATTTTTATTCCAAAGGAAAATCCAACGAATGTATTTTCCCCGGGTCGAGGTCCCAACGAAGGTCGAATTTGAGTCGTCGGTTACGTGTCGAAAAGTGTGGTGAATGTGTGTGAAAATAGATGATTGGTGAATTTAAGCTACTAAATATGAAATATATATTAAAAACAACTAATTAAGCTATGGAAACAATTAAGCTAAGCATACTATCTAAAAATGCAATTTGAAATTTAAAAACGTTATGCGACGAAATTTAAAAACGTGACTAAAAAGTGATTTTCTAAAATCTAGGTCCTAAAAATATGAAAATAATTTTCCTATATTTTAAATGATAAAAGAAAATTTTGGAAGAAGAAACATATTTTTTTGACTTTTTATTTAATTTTTATGAATTAAAAACTAATTTAAACTATTTAAATGATTTAAAAATATTAAAACAACTTGGAAAAATCTGAAAATTTTTGAGAAAATCTAAAATTATGTTTTCTACCTAGGAAAAATAAAATAAGCAAATGTTGACCAAATAATCTCAAAAGCTCAAGGATCATGCACTAGACTGTATTAAGCTCAAATCAACTTAAAAAGCTCAAATAAGCACAAGAGAATAAGCACTTATTGACTGTACTGATGGTTATTAAAGGACAGAAACTAGCCAACTTCTACAGCCCAAATAAGCACTCCAATAAGCTGATAAGGTGAAACTAATGGGGGCAAAAGTTGAACAGACCAAATGAGTACACTAAAAACACAAAAGCCCTAATTCTAACATCCCAATTGAACTCCAATTTAACCCTATAAAATCTGCTAGTAGGCACAATTCTAAAGACTGCAGGTCTGCACAAGTTTTAGGTCTAATATGCAGGCCTGAATAAGCTATTAAATAAGCTAAAAAGCTGAATACCAGATATTCTACTAGAAGCTAGCTATGAAAACTACTTTAAAAACCAAAAATGAGATCTAGAGCTTAAGTGGTTAAGCCACAAATAAGCTGAGAAAGTGGGCTTATGACTGCTCTGCACAGTTCATACTGATGGAGCAGACAGAGTGTTTGAACTCTAAACTTTGCAAAACCATTTAAAACTAATCCAACTCTTGTACACTTGCTAAAAAACACTAGTCTGAACATAAATCCAACAAGGTACCACAATTTCAAGGCTAGCTTATTGAGAGCTTATAATGGCAGTTAAACTTCTCAATTTTGCAACTATTGATCAAAAACCTCAAATACACTATACTTCCCTTATCATCTAATCTTAACAGCAACAATAACCTCAACTATAATCAATCAAAACTCAAATAAGATACCAATGAACAGTACCTCACTAATTAGCTAAAAACAGTCCTACAAAAGCTATTTTTACCAACTGTTGTGCATAACTTCCACTATAACCAACTGACCAAAGCTAGCAACCAACCAATCTATGATTACCTAATCTATTTAACAACTAACAAGCAACAATCAACAAGAAAATAGTATTGAATCTAACTGAACTATGTAATGCAGAAAATTAAGCTCAAAATTGAAATGGAACTTACAAACTATCCCTTAGCTAGAACAAAGGGATTATCCAAAGTAGCCTATCTTTAGATAGGCCAAGCACTTCCCAATCTTGCTTGTTCTACCAGAAATTAGTCCAGAATCATCACCTTGATTCAACAGTTGACTTTTGTTGACTTTTTTTAGATTTGTGAGATAGAAACAGATTTGAACCCAACAAAAGCTCACAATAAACTAAATAGCTTATATGAGCTTATAATATTGATAAATAAGCTTATTGAAGCTGGGCTTTTGAATTATTTTTGGATTTTTTAGTGTTTTTTCAATATTTTTGGACCTTTTAAAATGAGATGAACAAAGTATGAGATAAAAAGTGGAAATAAGCTAGAAATGATTTGAATAAGCTACTGAGAACATGAATAAGCTAATATGAAACTTAAACTTAAAGAGAAATGGATTAAAGAAAACTAAAATTAAACTTTCATTAATAAAACCTCAAAAGTTACAAAAGGAATTACAAAGCAGAAACTAAATTTGACAGCATAACAATAACAAAAAAATTACATTCAATCTAAGGAGGAGAGGTCCTCTATTTATAGCCCGAGAGAGAAGGATCTAGACTCTGCCATGTCACCAATCCGTGGCTATTTGTGCTTCTTCAAATCAATCTCATCCATCTGATCATTTCTTGGACGCCAATCTTGCAACCTTAGCCCTTGGATCAAATCTTGTGAGGTGTCATATCCAATGAAATGCTGCCACGTTGCCCAAGCGTGTGTTTCTGTGCTTCTCTGACATCTGACACCCAATGATTGGACGAATATACCCTTAATTGCTGTAAAATCATACGGTTAATGATTAGGGTTCTTGTGGGAATAGTAAATTTCTGGGTAAGTAAAATTTGGGGCGCGGGTTGTGTTAGTGGTTTGACTGGGAGTTTTATTTATTTGTATGACCGGGTAAAGGGTTTAGTGGGTTGGGTCATGGGATTAGGTGTGGGCTGGTTATTCATTTGGATGGGCTGGGCTGGGTTTAAAATTGAGGTGGGTTGGGTTTAGATAGAATCCGGGTATTAAAAGGGTTTTAAGGATTTAAGGTTTTTGATAAATGAAATACTTAAGGACTATTTTTGTATTTTCTGAATTCTCAAGGGACTGAATTTGTCAAGTTTCTGAAATGTGATCCAAGGGCTTCTTTTGTCAATTGATGATTCTTCAAGGATTTGGATGACATAAACTTCCCGGCATCGGCTTTAAATATTCTTTTCCATATCTCGTGCTCGTTTTCCCGGTTTTGACTTGATTTTGTCCATTTTTGCAATATCCATCCCTGCACAATCAAAAACACAAAAACACAATATCTTTTGGCAATTTGGTTAGTTTTTGGTCTTTTTGGGTCCGGTTTTGGCAATTTTGTATTTTTTTATGATCATGTGACGGCTTTGTTGACAATCATTATTTATCAATAACTTTTAGGGTCTTTGAGTAGGAAACACGACTCATAAAGAAGTGACCATAACGGATAAAATTCGTCGTCCCTGATTTTTCACGAGTCCCCAAGCTAAGCTTAAAAACGAAATCATTGTTATTTACAAGTTAGATTGCCAACACTACCCATGGAAGCTAATTGTGTATTACTTCTCGTTCCCAAATTCCTATTTTCCTCTATTTATTTTATTTTTGGTGAGAAATGAATTTCTTCAAATTCTCATTTCGATAATTTTTAGTCCGATAAAGATACCTAGTTTAGACGCTAAGTAGTTTCCAAGCCTTCCCTCGAAAACCGTTGCATACAAAAATGAGGTCCACATCAAGGTCTCTGATTTAACACGATTTTGAGGATATCCCTTTTATATACGACCGAAACAACTCATCTACGAGTCCAGAGACAGAAGCTTTTATTAGGATACCCCCGGAGTCGAAATTTGGCATTTTTTAACATTATTAAGCACATATTATTATTCCTCGGCCTTTTAAACAACCTAGACAACGGCAGCAAACCGTCAAGAATCGGGAGTCTTATTTTGACCTTGGATATTTTTCCTCTGCCTTTTTGAAGTCTGAGTCAACGGGAGCGATCCGTCAGGAAACAGAAAACTTTTATCGGCTTTGGATTATTAATATTATTATTCATTATTCATTATATATTTTGCCAAATCCCGAGTCCTACGGCTTTTATAGCAATAGAGACAATAGCACGTACTATCAGGAATCAGTTGCCTATTACACCGTAACACTGACAGTACCTTGATGTGTACCCAACTTTCATAAGCAAGGATTTTCTAAGGAAGAAATAAAAACTAATTATCGCCAAAACTAAAATAGCTTTAATTATTCTTAGATTACTATTTTTTTTTTGGTGAAACAAGCTTATGGGAACAAAAAGCCACAAGTAACTTTGATGAGCTCTAAAGAGATCCAACTACTCCACATTTAGCAATCTAACTTATAAACAACTCTATCATTTCTCGTTCTTCGCAAATTTAAAATCTTAAATAATAAGATTCGCAAATGCTTAGCCAAATAATCAAGCCATGCATATATAGTCAATTATGGAAACTTGCAAATTCTTAAAAAGAATTCGCGTTTTCTAGCTCCTTGTATAAAAGACTAGCACGAGCTTATAGATCATAAATGGTTAAGGGAACAAGCTAGGGCTCAACACGCCCGATCAAGTCAGAATTTTATTCCTACTCTCACCAGCGGAAAGTCAACAAAATGTCAAAATTTATTATATTTTTGCACAAAAATTTTTAAATTTTTTTCAATTTTTGAGGAAAAACGGGGTTGCATGAGTAAACGGCAAAAATGCAAGTGATGCGCGCGTGTGTCATTGCGGTTTAGCAGTATTAATGCCTACTCAAGTTTTAAATTTATATTTAGCCGACTTATGAATAACACACACACTTAACGAGCAGTGTACCCAGTCAGTATGAATATAATGGTAAGTAGAGTGTCGATCACTAAGAGTGGAACGTATTATCTAGTTATTCTAATCAGTATTTTAATATCCTAAGTTAGCTATACAAACTAACCTAACGCAAGGGGGTTCAGCCTGAGAGACTGGCACGGTTTGGTTATGATTAAATAGTAAACTAAACTAATGAGCACGAATCAGCGATTAGCACACACGTACACAGATAGATACTTGAGACAATAAGAAGACCTGTCCTGATAATTAAGTAGCTTGTCAGTTGTTTTATTGCTAGTTTTATATGAAGTGTATATAATTAACCCTTTCTCGTTGGCTCTAATCTTATCGGAGAGTAAACCCTTAATGATTACTTATGTCTATCCCACTATCCTAGAATATTGAGCATTTGTGATGCCCACGTTTCGTATACGCTAGAATAGATAGGCGAGGAAGGGGCATGGCGACCCAAGCAATGCTCAGCTAGACACAGAGGTTATCAATGCACTAATAAAAGTCACCAAAGACATCAACATATAAACTTTAATTAATGGGAAAGCAATTTTAAGGGGTGCGCAGGATATTCCGTAGTCACATGACATCAGCCCATCAATCCTGATGAATTAAAGTGTACTAATACAATAAAACAAAACTACTTAATGAATTGAATACATGCAGGACCTTCTTACAGCTCTTGTATCTTCGTTTAGGGTGTGTCTTGTGCTGCTTATACGTCTGAATTCGTCTCAGGTTTGGTACTCGTACGTATGGTATCTTGCACACAAAATTCGTCTGACTTTGGGGTATTTATAGTTTCTATCTTAGGGTTAGATGCGGCGCATAGGATAAGTAGATGCGGCACATTGTCTTAACTTCGCGTGGGGTCCAAGATTAATATATTCAGGAATATTCGTACACCGCCTTAAGATGCGGCGTAGCTCCATTTCTCTATGCGGCGCATGTCCTTTGCTGTCTTGGATTGTAACTTGTGAAATCTTGATAGTGATACGCCGTATGTAAGAAGTATGTTGCGGCGTATCTGGAACAGAATGATCATGATCTTGTACATTTCAGTAGACTCTTAACATCTTGCTTGTTTTGCTCCATAATTAGTCCAAAATCGCCAAGTTTCACATAGTACTTGTTTTTACCTGAGAATTACAAAAGTAAACATTAACGTATCAATTCTTATATATAATATAATAAAACAAGTCAAATAAATAGGATAAATGATGATAATAAAATGTACTTATTTGAGTTCATCAAATATCCCCCCACTTGAACTTTACTTGTCCCCAAGTAAACCTTAGAATAAATCTTATGAAAATGTATCCTAAAAGATATTAGGATTTATTTTTATATTTAAGCATGCATTCGTTTTGTCATAATTGCACAACCAAACACTTAACGAATTAGAAATAAAATAAAATATTTCGATAAAAGCAAATCTAATCGTTTAACTGTCCAGTCGTGACGAATATTCTATAATAAGCTTGGCAAGTATACGCATCTCCCTCACTAAAGCCAAGGAATAACAAGTCTAAAGCGGTAAAAAGGGTTTGTTGGTTAAGGGTTAATCATTCTTCTTAATCTCTATCGATCTCACATTCCCGAAAAGGCGACAAAATCACAAATACATGATCGAATACACGACCACGATACTTGCAATTGCTCAAATCCTTAACTCGAATAGGCTAAAGATAGGACCAAGTAATCTTTACCAATAATATTATATCAAAAAGGGCGACAAAATCATAAATACATAGTCGAATCCACGACTACGATACTTAAGATTGTTCAAATCCCTAATCTCAATAAATCAAAGGTTTGGATGAAGAGTGATATAGGGTATGGATAATATTTGGGATACAAATTGGTGTAAAATGAAAAATAAACAAAACAGATAAATCAAAATCCTAAGTGTGATAAATTACTATCCCAACCATCCCATGAATAAGACTCATATCATTGAATAACTCACGTTTTAACACTTGAAACACACGCTTTAGGTAGACACGAATTATACTCAACAAGATCTCAATCAAAGAATAACCTTAGTTGGCGTTCCCATAACGGCCAACTCCCATTCAATCCATAAATATAATATATAACAACAATTAGTGGTGATATCGCCCACTTAATACAAAACTTTACATAAGTTGGTTAAAACAAACTTCCAACTTTTTCTTCTTCTTTTCTATTTTTTCGATTTTTTTTTTTTTTTTTCTTTTTTTTTTAAACATATATGTGTAAAATTTCACAACTTTTCTATCACTATTTTTCCGGATAATTTTTTTCATACTCTTCATACTTTCAGAAATAACTGTAATAGAGAAAGTAGCAAACACACGAAAAATAAACTAAAAGATATACAATATTTACTTTCATACCAATTGCATTGTGCAATTTCCCGACCTAACCAAAGATAATGAATTACGCACGCGAACACAGGTAATGTAAGGAAACATACTTTGCCTAAAGCAATTAACCAACCACGGATTTTAATCTACAGGGTAGGCTAAGGTGTAAGGGTGTATCGAAACATTATAACAAAGGTGTAAGAAACGAAAGGAATGGCTCTGAGTGTTTTTCTAGGGGTATCTTACTCTAAAAGTGAGAGTAACAAAGGTGTTTATACGGGGGTTAACTAACCAATGTAGTTAGTTAATATCACATAACATATAAAGGCTATTTGGGTGTAATCCTAGAAATTTACCAATTTATACAAGTCATTCCAATTATATAGATAATACTTATTATGGTGGTCTCGAATAGTATATAAGCCAAGTTCTAAAGTTTACAAGTCACCGGCACACTCATAGATTTGTGAATTTTGATAAGTTCACAATTTTTGGAAATAATGTTATGTGTGCAGCTATGTAATTTAGACTTTAAACAAAAACATGCTATAAAAAATTTAAATTTTGATATATTAAGCGCATTTTAAGCATATTTTGAAAAAGTTTAGGACAAGTAAGTGTTCTAATTCTCCAATCCCCCCACTTAATTTAAACAACGTCCTCGTTGTTTGTATCAAAGATTAAAAACTGGAAAATAAAAGAATTAGAACAGAAAAAACTCCCCTGAGATTTGCTCGGTATGATCCTCCATTATTCGTATAAGAGCAAAAATCAACTTTCTTGTGGATGAGAACGTTTAAGCTTCAAAAATGATGTATCCACAAGAATGAAGGAATCTATAATACCATTCAGACTTTAACACACCTGAGTTAAGAAGGTTCAAACTTGCATAATACATTAGTAGTTAGTAAAAATAAAACATAAAAAATTAAATTGTAAATCATCAGGTCAGTCGATACGCCGTATCTTATGGAAGAAGATACGCCGTATCGAGCCTGGAATAAATACGAATCAGAATAGAAGATGCGTCGCATCCTTAACCAGGGATGCGCCGCATTAAAATACTGACAGAAAGTTTTAAAGTCAAAAGTAAAAATGCAGAAAATTAAATAAGATATGACCAGTGCAGGTGATGCGTCGCATCTTATGATGGAGATGCGCCGTATCTTCTGCAGGTCTGACAGACTCGACACAGAACAGAAAAGTAAAAAATTTTCTTCCGGGTTGTCTCCCGGTCAGCACTTGTCTTTATTCCAGAGTCTTCAAGTTAGACTCACGTTCAGCTCCTTATTTTGTTCTTGTTACGTGCCATCCTTCTTCTTTCATCCGAAAGATGTTCCCGTATAGCTCCGCAACATTTTCTTCCGTACGACTTAATCTAATATATTTTTTGGTCTTCGTCGCAACATATTCCTCATCAGGTCCCAAAGAGTATTTGATGACTTCAAATTTTTCAGAAATTATCATGGGTGGGTTATTATAAGTTATCCCAAGTAGTTGACATTTTCTCTTGATGAATTCTTCTTCGTCTTTATCAACAAACTTGAAATAAGGATCCTCATTCAAATATTCATCAAGTTCATCAATCAATTCTTCTCGCAACTCATCGTTATTATCATAGGGATTATAATTAACCACGTTAAAGGATTGATAATAATCTTGAATCTCATCCCACTCTTTTTTCAATTCCCATTGTAAGCGTCGACTAAGCTTTGTGTAATCATCAAATTGTCCATGCACCCATTCCCAGAAAGTAGTGTTCGATGCTCCCTTAAGTTCTTTTAAGTAGTTGATTCTACCTTTTTCTTGCAAAGCCTCTGCTCTACGTGGGCAGTCTTCAACTTTTTCATACCAATCATCGTCTTCAAAGTATACATTGTTTCCAACCCGTTTCATTCCAATTATACTTCCCCCATTACAGGTTCCATCATTCTTATAATCACAGGTTGGCCATTCACTAAATCCATCCTTGAAGCGGAAAGGTTTACAAGTGTGATCAATATGCCCAAATTCCCATGGTTTATCCCAAACCCATGGTATTTGGTCATTCCATTCGTAGTACCAGGTGTTTTTGAACTCATCATAAGTTTTGAACCCCGGTAGATCTCCAGTTAGCACATCAGCATCTACTTGAAGAAGGTAATTAAATTCTTTGAACTGATCGCACAAGGGTGTCTCATAATTGAGCAGATCAATGTCTATGCTGAATAATTCTTCAATGCCTTCCTTGATTGTAGAATTGTCATCTGACGATCCATTGTTGCTCTCTACTTCCTCATCTTCCCCTCTCATCCAATATACCCATAACACATCTTTAGTAGCTTGGTCCATGATCTTATGGTTATTGAACTTACTAGCTAACCAATCTGAAAAATCAACATTATTAGGATCGTGGTTAACGTCAAAGCTAGTATTACCAATCATTTTCCTCCTTATCTCCATGAACTCATTAAATTGTTCTTTAAAACTCCGTGTCAACCATGAAGTCACAATCCATTTGACTTCATTCATAGGAGCAAATTTGGGATTACCGTGTTTAAGTTCAAGCCACTCTTCTAAAGAGATATCCATCAACCTTACCAACTTTCCATGAAATAGTATCTCCGATTCAGCATACATTCTTTTGTTATCCAGATAGCTTTTATCTAATCCCCAATACTGTTCAGAATAAGGCATATAAGAAGTTTGTATAGGTTGGACTTCATAGCTTTTGTTGCTCGATTTGTTGACTGCATTTGCTGAGTTCATGTATTCAATTTGGAATTTCCCATCTTTTTCTTCGATAGTAGTCCAAGTTAATCCTTTAGATTCAATGATGGGCCATAAGAGTAACAATTCATCTTCAGTGTAGCTCATTAGTAAATCATAAGAGAATATCCCATCTTCAATATTGCATAAGCGTTTGAATTCCTTATAAGTAGCTTCAAGAGGGGTCTCCCAAGAGAATAAATCGGCATCAATCATGAGCACATTGAAGTTGACATCTTCAAAAACTTCCACTGAGTAGCAGGGCAGGTTGGTTTGAGATAGTAAAGCATCGATCGTAGGTAAGTTGCAAGTAATAGCATTGAAACCTTCGAATGAATCCGAAAGCAAGAGTTCCTTTTCCAATTCTGAGCTTTTAGTAATGCTTAATGCTGGGAACTTGCTCAAGCTAACTTCATAGTTATCACACTCCTCATCACTTTCCAGAATTAACGGCTTTTTGGTGCGGGACTTTTCATTGTGCTTACCATCCATAAGTTCCTTAGCAAGATATCCGTTCATTGACATATCTTCCATAGCAAAACCTGACATCATAGGTAAAATCGTCAATAGGATTTGTTCGCTAGAAGAGAAATTAATGAATTTAGAAATGGATATAAAGAATAAAAATAACTTATATCTGCAGATGATGCGCCGTATCCAGAAAGTTGGATACGCCGTATCTTATTACGTTAAAATTTAATCACACTTTTATTCAGAAAACAGATACGCCGCTTATAATTTTAGAATGCGCCGTATCCAGTTTAATTATCAAAAATCGATTATATTTAAAATTAAATGCGTCGTATTAACAAAAGTTAATGCGCCGTATTTTCGTTTCGTTTCAAAATACAAGATTTTTGATTTAGTAGATGCGCCGTATCGATAAAAATCGATGTGTCGTATCTGTTTAATAATTCGAAAATTGTTTTTAATTTAAATTGAAAATACGCCATATCTGTTAAAACAGATGCGTCGTATGGCGTTAGGGTTTAGAAAAATTTCTTATTAAAAACAGAATACGCCGTATCTTGGGGAAAGATGCGTCGTACTCGAATTTATTAAACGCGTTGTATTTTATAAAAATTAAACGCAATACGCCGTATCTGTGAAAACAGATGCGCCGTATCGTTTGTATCAGCTCAATACAACGATAGCAGAATGCAGAAAAATAGAAAAACAAAAACAAAAAAATAAAAACAAACAAAAAGAAACAAAAATTAAAGAAAATAAAAACACATAAAAACAGAAAATATGCAAATATACAATGAATGCAATTTATCTAATATATAACAGGGTTAGTGGTTAGAATCTAAAAATAAACTAAAAAGAAAAACCTAATTAAAATACTAATCAAATTAACAGATAATAACAATTCACTCCCCGGCAGCGGCGCCAAAAATTTGATGCGTGCGTGTGTCGTTGCGGTTTAGCAGTATTAATGCCTACTCAAGTTTTAAATTTATATTTAGCTGACTTATCAATAACACACACACTTAACGAGCAGTGTACCCGGTCAGTATGAATATAATGGTAAGTAGAGTGTCGATCACTAAGAGTAGAACGTATTATCTAGTTATTCTAATCAGTATTTTAATATCCTAAGTTAGCTATACAAACTAATCTAACGCAAGGGGGTTCAGCCTGAGAGACTGGCACGGTTTGGTTATGATTAAATAGTAAACTAAACTAATGAGCACGAATCAGCGATTAGCACACACGTACACAGATAGATACTTGAGACAATAAGAAGACCTGTCCTGATAATTAAGTAGCTTGTCACTTGTTTTATTGTTAGTTTTATATGAAGTGTATATAATTAACCCTTTCTCGTTGGCTCTAATCTTATCGGCGAGTAAACCCTTAATGATCACTTATGTCTATCCCACTATCCTAGAATATTGAGCATTTGTGATGCCCACGTTTCGTATATGCTAGAATAGATAGGCGAGGAAGGGGCATGGCGACCCAAGCAATGCTCAGCTAGACACAGAGGTTATCAATGCACTAATAAAAGTCACCAAAGACATCAACATATAAACTTTAAGTAATGGGAAAGCAATTTTAAGGGGTGCGCATGATATTCCGTAGTCACATGACATCAGCCCATCAATCCTGATGAATTAAAGTGTACTAATACATTAAAACAAAACTACTTAATGAATTGAATACATGCAGGACCTTCTTACAGCTCTTGTATCTTCGTTTAAGTGTGTCTTGTGCTGCTTATACGTCTGAATTCGTCTCAGGTTTGGTACTCGTACGTATGGTATCTTGCACACAAAATTCGTCTGACTTTGGGGTATTTATAGTTTCTATCTTAGGGTTAGATGCGGCGCATAGGATAAGTAGATGCGGCACATTGTCTTAACTTCGCGTGGGGTCCAAGATTAATATATTCAGGAATATTCGTACACCGCCTTAAGATGCGGCGTAACTCCATTTCTCTATGCGGCGCATGTCCTTTGCTGTCTTGGATTGTAACTTGTGAAATCTTGATAGTGATACGCCGTATGTAAGAAGTATGTTGCGGCGTATCTGGAACAGAATGATCATGATCTTGTACATTTCAGTAGACTCTTAACATCTTGCTTGTTTTGCTCCATAATTAGTCCAAAATCGCCAAGTTTCACATAGTACTTATTTTTACCTGAGAATTACAAAAGTAAACATTAACTTATCAATTCTCATATATAATATAATAAAACAAGACAAATAAATAGGATAAATGATGATAATAAAATGTACTTATTTGAGTTCATCAGTAAGGCAAAAATTGAATCGAAAGATGACCCCCCCCCCCAGACTAAAGCGAGACATTGTCCTCAATGTCTTAAAGGTAAGGGTATCCCTACAAAAACCTAAGGCCGTTTATTAATTATGCCAAAGATAAACGTTAAACGATAAGATTTTAGGATATCGGATTAGCAACGAATGATGAAACTCGAGTGGAGAGAAGCAAACCACGAGCACGAGAGTATTCATTATTCGGGTAAATCCTGGACACATCACAAGAAAAACCACGAAACACAAGATATGGAAGAGATGGCCCTCCTCTTTTATTAGATAGATGGATAAGCATGGGGTGCCTCCCACGAAGCGCTTGTTTATTAACGAGTCGCGATGCTTGACTCGTCCCCGAATTTAGTTGTCCATGGGGAAAGTTTGGAGATCCGGGACAACCATGGATGGTATGTCCCCTCCAAAATAATGCTTTATCCTATGACCGTTCACCTTGAAGTTTGGACCGTCATTTTGAGCTAACTCGACGGTTCCATATAGAAAAACTTGAGTGATGGTGAACGGCCCAGACCAACGGGTTTTGAGTTTGCCCGAGAAAATCTTTAATCGAGAATTGAAGAGGAGGACTCGATCACCAACGTTGTAAACGCGGTTCTTAATCTTTGAGTCATGAATCCTCTTAGTTTTCTCTTTGTAGATTAAAGAGTTCTCGTAGGCTTGATCCCGAAGCTCATTTAATTCATTCAATTGAAGCTTTCGGTGATCACCCGCGGTCTTGAGATCAAAATTGGCATTCTTTAAGGCCCAATATGCCTTATGCTCGAGCTCGATGGGCAGATGGCAAGCCTTTCCGTAAACTAGCTTGTATGGAGTACACCCGATGGGTGTTTTGAAAGCAGTTCGGAAAGCCCATAATGCGTCATCTAATTTGTCGGCCCACGAGGCTCGATTTTCACCAACGGTTCTTTCAAGGATACGTTTCAATCCACGATTCGAAACCTCGACTTGTCCGCTTGTTTGCGGGTGATACGCGGTAGAGAGTCGGTGGGTGACACCATACTTGAGCATAACTTTTGCAAATTGATCATTGCAGAAGTGAGTACCGCGATCACTGATTATAGCTCGAGGAGTTCCGAATCGGGAGAAGAGATTTTTTAAGAACTTAACCACAACTCGGGCGTCATTAGTGGGGAGCGCTTTCGCTTCAACCCATTTTGACAAGTAGTCGACGGCCACGAGTATATACTTATTCCCTCGTGAAGACGGGAATGGCCCCATAAAATCGATGCCCCACACGTCAAAGATCTCGCAGACTTGAATTGCATTTTGAGGCATTTCGTCTTTTTGCGAGATTTTTCCTTGACGTTGGCAAGAGTCACATGACTTCACCAAGTCGTGGGCATCGCGGTAAATCATCGGCCAATAGAAACCGGATTCAAATACTTTTTTAGCGGTGTAGCTGGCACCATGATGTCCCCCCGTGGGTCCATTATGGCAAGCCTTGAGAATTTTATCGGCTTCTTTGCCATGCACACACCGTCGAATCATTTGATCGGCACATATTCTGAACAAATAGGGGTCGTCCCAAAAGTAATGTTTAACATCTTTGAAAAACTTCTTTTTCTGTTGGGACGACATCCCTTTCACCACAAAATTCCCCGCATGGTAATTTGCGTAGTCGGCAAACCATGGGGTACTCGGATCATTCTTTAAAGATACCATCCCAAGTGTCTCGAGAGGAAATGTTTCGTTGATTTCCTTTTTCTCAAGAACACTTTGATGGGGATTTTCAAGTCTGGCTAAGTGATCAGCGGCTAGATTCTCTGCTCCTTTTTTTATCACGAATGATAATATCAAACTCCTGGAGCAGAAGAATCCACCGAAGTAATCTCGGTTTAGCATCTTGTTTTGCTAAGAGATACTTAAGAGCAGAATGGTCCGTATACACTATGCTTTTTGATAGAACAAGATACGGTCTGAACTTCTCAAAAGCGTAGACAACGGCCAATAACTCTTTCTCGGTAGTAGTATAGTGAGATTGAGCGTCGGTCATTGTCTTGCTAGCATAGTGTATCGGATGGAAGTATTTTGATTTGCGTTGCCCCAGGACTGCACCGATAGCATAATCGCTAGCATCACACATTAGCTCAAAGGGCAAGTCCCAATCGGGGGCAACCAAGATCGGTGCTTCCGTTAATTTTCTTTTAAGAACCTCGAATGCTTCGATGCATTCGGGAGAGAAGATGAATGGAGCATCTTTTTCAAGAAGATGGGTCAGAGGCCGGGCGATTTTAGAGAAATCTTGAATAAATCGTCTGTAGAAACCGGCATGACCAAGGAAACTTCGGATTCCTTTGACGGTGGTGGGATGAGGTAGTTTTGCGATCACATCGACTTTGGCACGATCTACCTCAATCCTGGCATTAGAAATCTTATGGCCGAGGACAATGCCCTTTTTGACCATAAAATGGCACTTCTCCCAATTTAGAACGAGATTGGTGTTTTCACACCGTTCAAGCATTTTGTCTAAATGGGAGAGGCAAGATGAGAAAGAATTTCCATAGATGGAGAAATCATCCATAAAGACCTCCATCGTCTTCTCGATCATATCGTGAAATATGGCCATCATGCACCTTTGGAACGTGCCTAGAGCATTGCATAAGCCGAAAGGCATACGTCGGTAGGCAAACGTTCCGTAGGGACAAGTGAAGGTGGTCTTTTCCTGATCTTGGGGATCAATTGGTATTTGAAAATACCCGGAAAATCCATCGAGAAAACAATAGAATTCATTTCCCGCTAAACGCTCAAGCATTTGGTCCATAAACGGTAGAGGGAAATGGTCTTTACGGGTAGCATCATTGAGTTTTCGGTAATCGATACACACTCTCCATCCGGTGACGAGACGTGTGGGGATTAACTCATTTTCTTCGTTTGTTACAACGGTCATTCCACCCTTTTTAGGCACACAGTGGACGGGACTAACCCACGGACTATCAGATATCGGGTAAATCATTCCGGCGTCAAGGAGTTTGATAACTTCCTTTTTGATCACCTCATGAATTTTCGGGTTTACCCGTCTCTGATGTTGAACCGCGGGTTTGAAGTCATCCTCCATCAAGATCTTATGGGTACAGAATTTAGGGTCAATACCCTTTATATCAGAGATTTGCCAAGCGATGGCACTCTTATGCTTTTTAAGAACGTCTAAGAGTTTTGTCTTCTCCTCATCTTTGAGAGCTTTCGAAATGATAACGGGAAATGTATCGGAATCTCCCAAGAAAGCATACTCAAGATGAGGAGGTAAATCCTTGAGCTCGAGCTCCGGAGGATTCTCAGTAGACGGCTTGATTTCTTTAATTTCTTCTTTTTGAATTTCTTTTGTCGGAGGGAGAGAAGGTGACGGGTCTTCATTCAATAATCTTTCTAGCAAAAGAATATCTCCCTCCGGATCAAGATAAGAATCATCAACTTCCGGCGAAGTTGGTGTTTCTATAGCAAGAAAGTCATCGACCTCTTCCAAGAAGAAATCACCCCCCTCAAACGGAGTGAGGGACGGGGAAGGGTCGGAAAGAATGGGTTGAGAAGAAGGAGTGGGATTGCCACTCGAGGATTTATCGAAAAATCCAAGAACTTCTTGAGAATACTCCTCCGAGGCAACATCAATCACATCGATTCGATTTACCAAGACGGAATCGTGACTAGAGGAGTATTTGAAAGTTCGGTCGAGGTTAAAGGTCACGGCCTCATTATCCACCCTTAACGTAATTTCTTCACCGTAAACATCAATCAAAGCCCGCCCAGTCCTCAAGAATGATCTTCCGAGAATTAGAGGAACCCGGGGGTCGGCATCAAAGTTAACAACCACAAAATCGGCTGGGAAATGGAACTTCCCCACTTTGACAAAGACATCTTCGGCTATGCCAAGCGGAACAGTCGTGGTCCGGTCTGCAAGCTCGAGGGTCATACAAGTTGGGGTAAGTTCGGGCAATGAAAGTTTTTGCCAAACGGATAACGGCATTAGGTTGATGCTCGCACCTAGATCGGCCAAGGCATGACATTCAACCAACCCCGGGAAGTCACATGGAATGAGGAATCTTCCCGGGTCTCCAAGCTTTTCCGAAAGCTTTTTAAGGAGTACCGCTGAGCAGTTTTCGTTCAGAGGGGTTTTTGAGAGCTCAAATAATTTTTCTTTATTGCTCAATAAACTCTTGATTGTGGAAGCAAACTTTGGCATCAAAAGCAAAGCATCCGCGAAGCTTATATCAAAATGCAAATCTTGGAAGATTTGGTAGAATTTTTCCATTTGATTTGAAGCTTTTTCGCGGAGCTTTTGATCATTTAATCGCGAAGGATATGGAAGTTTTGCTTTGATGGGAATTTATTTTGGCTCAACGTTCTTTGGTTCAGATGGATGGACAACCGTAGGTTGGACGTCCTTGGTTCCTCCGTTGTTAGTAGGAGGTTCCATGTCCTTGGTCACCTCGGGTTCACGGTCGACTACCTTGGGAGGTAGAGAAGAAGAGGTAGCCGGAGCCGTGGGTCCATTATATGAAACACCGCTCCTTGTAGTGATCGCCTTAGCATCGCCCCTCGGGTTAGCGACCGTGTTGCTTGGGAGAGAAGTAGTACCCGAGTCCGAGGGTTGATCATTTAAACGCTTGTTAAATTCGGCCATTTGACTCATCATCATCTTATTCATTTCCTCTTGTTTCTTCATAAATTGCTTTATAAACTCATCCGAGGACGTTTGGTTTTGATTCAAAGCTTGATTTTGATTATTGAAATTTTGTCCTCGGTTGTTGTTATTGAAACCTTGATTTTGAAAATTTCCTTGAGTCGGGTTTTGAAAATTCCCTTGATTCGAGTTTCGGTTATAATTCCCCTGGTTTTGATAACCTTGATTTCCCTGATTTTGGTTATTTTGAACATTGCGGTTTTGAATTTGCTGATTTTGATTTTGGGTGAAACCGGGTGGTCCAAGAAAATTATTAGAACGGTAGCTGAGCAAATTACGCTCTCCTTGGGGTTGGTAACCGTTACCTCCCTGATTATAGGATCCCGTAGCAGTGTAAACACTCTCTTGAGTGTAGCCACCGGCGGCTGGGCACTCGAAATACGGATGAGGTCCACCACAAGTTTCACAACTTTGATTGACCATGTTGGGGTTGGTTAGAGGAAAATGGTTTTGATTGTTTTGAAATGAAGAAGAACCGGGTGGTCCCATTTGGTTTTGAGGACGGAATCCTTGAATCTGATTGTAGGTTGCTGATGCTACGGTAGCATTCAAACCTTGGCCACCGGAGGCTTGACAATCATAATAAGGATGTGGACCACCACAAATCTCACAATTTTGATTCACAACATTCACTTGATGAAAAGAAGATTTTTCTTTGGTTAACGACTCAACTTGTTTAGCAAGAATTGCAATAGCCTCATGAGTTTTGGAAATTTTGGTATTAGAATCAAGAATGTAAGCTAAAACTTCATCACTAACTTTGTTATTGGCACTCGAAATGGGAATCTTGTTTCTCGAACTCCTCACTTTTGCTTTATTCTCAATAATCGTGAAAGCATCTTGACTATTTCTCGTTAACAAGTTTCCTCCCGCAGCAGAATTGAGTGAGTCTTGATCGGCTAGACTCAACCCATTGTAAAACGTATCAATTTGGTGCAAGTCGGAGAACCCATGATTAGGACACTTTTCTAATAACTCCTTAAATCTATCCCAAGCTTCGCTGAACGATTCATCGAAAGCTTGTTGAAATCGAAAGATTTGAGTTCTAAGATTAGAAGTTTTAGAAGGAGGGTAGAAATGATTGATGAACTTTGTAGCTAGATCTCCCCAAGTGAAAATAGAATTAGGGGGTTCTTTCTCTAGCCAAGTTCGAGCCGCTCCTTTCAAAGAAAAGGGAAACAGTTTCATTTTGATGACATCGTAAGCAATTTGGTTAATCTTTATTGTTTCAGCAATGTCGGTGAAATTTCTGATATGAACATTAGGATCTTCATGTTCAAATCCGTGAAATGAGATACTCGTGATAAGATTGAGTAACCCGTGATTTATTTCAACGTGATTTGCATGAATATCGGGTATCACGATGGCTCTTCTAACACCATTGAAAGGTGTTTGTAGACGTTCCTCCATTGGACGGAGATCGGGAGCCGGAATGTCATTAACACCCACCGGAGGGTGTTGATCGTTTGGGTTGTTGGCCATTTCCTCAACGGTTGAGAATTGAACACGGTTGTTTTGACGGATAATCCTCTCGGGATTTGAAAGTGGTGAAAGAAGAGGGTGAGAAGTAGAATGGGTGTGCATACACAAAAAACAAACAAAGGTTTAAAAAGAAAACCAAATTTGAAAATAAAATATTTTTGGATTTTTTATTTTAAGGAAAATTAATCACAATATTTTTGGTACCGATCCCTCAATCGATATTCGTTTCTCTTACGACTACGCGCAGAGTGGCAGAGAAGCAAAGGTCTGCCGAAGCTAATTAAAAACCCGCCTCTTTCGGTCTGCAATTTAATGTCAAGACCATCTTTAAACCACTTGTATAGGTTGTAATCGAAAAAATAATCCGAAAATCAAATGATTTCACGATTGTTTTGTTGTTTATTCGGAATGGTTTACAACGCCCTCTCGAGAGCGAGGATATATTATTTTTGTATTTTTGAAAACACTTTAGGAAAAGTGTTTTATTTATTTTTTTTCTTTTGGTATTTTTTTTTAAAACAAAAACGAGAAACTTCCGAGGAAGGGTCTTCAAAATACGATTCAACGGCGAAACTCCAACTCTTCTCAAGCCTTCCCTGACAGCGGCGCCATTTTTATGATGTAGTATTTTTATTCCAAAGGAAAATCCAACGAATGTATTTTCCCCGGGTCGAGGTCCCAACGAAGGTCGAATTTGAGTCGTCGTTTACGTGTCGAAAAGTGTGGTGAATGTGTGTGAAAAGAGATGATTGGTGAATTTAAGCTACTAAATATGAAATATATATTAAAAACAACTAATTAAGCTATGGAAACAATTAAGCTAAGCATACTATCTAAAAATGCAATTTGAAATTTAAAAACGTTATGCGACGAAATTTAAAAACGTGACTAAAAAGTGATTTTCTAAAATCTAGGTCCTAAAAATATGAAAATAATTTTCCTATATTTTAAATGATAAAAGAAAATTTTGGAAGAAGAAACATATTTTTTTGACTTTTTATTTAATTTTTATGAATTAAAAACTAATTTAAACTATTTAAATGATTTAAAAATATTAAAACAACTTGGAAAAATCTGAAAATTTTTGATAAAATCTAAAATTATGTTTTCTACCTAGGAAAAATAAACACAAAATAAGCAAATGTTGACCAAATAATCTCAAAAGCTCAAGGATCATGCACTAGACTGTATTAAGCTCAAATCAACTTAAAAAGCTCAAATAAGCACAAGAGAATAAGCACTTATTGACTGCACTGATGGTTATTAAAGGACAGAAACTAGCTAACTTCTACAGCCTAAATAAGCACTCCAATAAGCTGATAAGGTGAAACTAATGGGGGCAAAAGTTGAACAGACCAAATGAGTACACTAAAAACACAAAAGCCCTAATTCTAACATCCCAATTGAACTCCAATTTAACCCTAGAAAATCTGCTAGTAGGCACAATTCTAAAGACTGCAGGTCTGCACAAGTTTTAGGTCTAATATGCAGGCCTGAATAAGCTATTAAATAAGCTAAAAAGCTGAATACCAGATATTCTACTAGAAGCTAGCTATGAAAACTACTTTAAAAACCAAAAATGAGATCTAGAGCTTAAGTGCTTAAGCCACAAATAAGCTGAGAAAGTGGGCTTATGACTGCTCTGCACAGTTCATACTGATGGAGCAGACAGAGTGTTTGAACTCTAAACTTTGCAAAACCATTTAAAACTAATCCAACTCTTGTACACTTGCTAAAAAACACTAGTCTGAACAGAAATCCAACAAGGTACCACAATTTCAAGGCTAGCTTATTGAGAGCTTATAATGGCAGTTAAACTTCTCAATTTTGCAACTATTGATCAAAAACCTCAAATACACTATACTTCCCTTATCATCTAATCTTAACAGCAACAATAACCTCAACTATAATCAATCAAAACTCAAATAAGATACCAATGAACAGTACCTCACTAATTAGCTAAAAACAGTCCTACAAAAGCTATTTTTACCAACTGTTGTGCATAACTTCCACTATAACCAACTGACCAAAGCTAGCAACCAACCAATCTATGATTACCTAATCTATTTAACAACTAACAAGCAACAATCAACAAGCAAATAGTATTGAATCTAACTGAACTATGTAATGCAGAAAATTAAGCTCAAAATTGAAATGGAACTTACAAACTATCCCTTAGCTAGAACAAAGGGATTATCCAAAGTAGCCTATCTTTAGATAGGCCAAGCACTTCCCAATCTTGCTTGTTCTACCAGAAATTAGTCCAAAATCATCACCTTGATTCAATAGTTGACTTTTGTTGACTTTTTTTGGATTTGTGAGATAGAAACAGATTTGAACCCAACAAAAGCTCACAATAAACTAAATAGCTTATATGAGCTTATAATATTGATAAATCAGCTTATTGAAGCTGGGCTTTTGAATTATTTTTGGATTTTTTTAGTGTTTTTTCAATATTTTTGGACTTTTTAAAATGAGATGAACAAAGTATGAGATAAAAAGTGGAAATAAGCTAGAAATGATTTGAATAAGCTACTGAGAACATGAATAAGCTAATATGAAACTTAAACTTAAAGAGAAATGGATTAAAGAAAACTAAAATTAAACTTTCATTAATAAAACCTCAAAAGTTACAAAAGGAATTACAAAGCAGAAACTAAATTTGACAGCATAACAATAACAAAAAAATTACATTCAATCTAAGGAGGAGAGGTCCTCTATTTATAGCCGGAGGAAGATCATTCTAGACTCTGCCATGCTGGCAATCCGTGGCTATTTGTGCTTCTTCAAATCAATCTCATCCATCTGATCATTTCTTGGACGCCAATCTTGCAACCTTAGCCCTTGGATCAAATCTTGTGAGGTGTCATATCCAATGAAATGCTGCCACGTTGCCCAAGCGTGTGTTTCTGTGCTTCTCTGACATCTGACACCCAATGATTGGATGAATATACCCTTAATTGCTGTAAAATCATACGGTTAATGATTAGGGTTCTTGTGGGAATAGTAAATTTCTGGGTAAGTAAAATTTGGGGCGCGGGTTGTGTTAGTGGTTTGACTGGGAGTTTTATTTATTTGTTTGACCGGGTAAAGGGTTTAGTGGGTCGGGTCATGGGATTGGGTGTGGGCTGGTTATTCATTTGGATGGGCTGGGCTGGGTTTAAAATTGAGGTGGGTTGGGTTTAGATAGAATCCGGGTATTAAAAGGGTTTTAAGGATTTAAGGTTTTTGATAAATGAAATACTTAAGGACTATTTTTGTATTTTCTGAATTCTCAAGGGACTGAATTTGTCAAGTTTCTGAAATGTGATTCAAGGGCTTCTTTTGTCAATTGATGATTCTTCAAGGATTTGGATGACATAAACTTCCCGGCATCGGCTTTAAATATTCTTTTCCATATCTCGTGCTCATTTTCCCGGTTTTGACTTGATTTTGTCCATTTTTGCAATATCCATCCCTGCATAATCAAATACACAAAAACACAATATCTTTTGGCAATTTGGTTAGTTTTTGGTCTTTTTGGGTCCGGTTTTGGTCAAGAAAAGGTATGTGAATTAACACATACCAGTTGTCAATCCAATTTTTGCGAAAATTCAAAAACGTAAATAGAATCCAATCAAACAAAATATATACTTGTGTGTAATTCCTTAACCAATTGCATAGAGTATTCTACAAAGTTTGGTGTAACTTGTAATGATGCACAATTTTATATGAATGATTAACAATCAATGGTTTATATCATGAAGAATCATTACTAAGAATTCAATCACCTAGTTAACTCCTTTCGGCCTTATTAACTATTATGACAATTCTATTAAACACTAGTTGTTTGAAAAGCAATTCTTATCTCATAAATTCCTACGAATCCTTTCGGCCTTTTCTCGTGATGAAATCATTTCAAATCCATTTTAATGAGTAAATATGATGCTTGTCACACACCATATCCCATACTAATTCGTGCACTAACGTTTTGGAATAAAAACATAAAGAAAATCTTTTCTGCCTTTTTATTCTTTAAAATGTTTTTACCAACAAATTAAGCAAGATTAGATATTATTCCAATAAACTCATAAAATAAGAAATGTTTTCATGCATCACTTTTTAAGATAAGAATACTCCACAATTAGTTACATCATACACACAAGTATATCACAAATTACTCCATAGCAATCAACATAACAACACGCAAGTAACAGTCAAAACTTTCATTAAACTCAAAGTAAAAATAGTTCATTGTAAGTAAACAAGATATATCTAGCTTAGGATTACAAAAACTAGAATCGTGGAACTATAGCAACCACACTCCTCCAATCGCCTACTATGACAAGTAAACAACTCCAAACTCAAACCAAACTATTGAGACTCAAACTCAATATCTCCTGGACGTTTCTACATCAATACTAGACTTTCGGGCAATAATAATAAGATAGTAAGTACTTTGGTGTAAGCCTTTTACTAATTTGGGGTGTCACACTAAGCATACATGCATAGGGTCCAATATATAGTGTAAGAACACTTATTCTTCAAGCCAAAACGTCCCTCCAGAGTTAATATCAAGAAATGATCGGACTCCAATGATTAATGGGAAGTAAAACCTTCATTTAATGCGAAATGGTAACTGCAGATCTGTCCAACCGATCACTTTTTGGACCAACCGATCGATTCCTCTCCTCGGTAAATTCCAACCGAATCGGAAGCGGGTTGCATCCGATCGGTTGGATGCTTCATGCACTCACAACTTTAACTTTTTCTTGCCATTTCTTCTCGCATGCTTTATCCTTCATTTAGGTGCTGATTTCTTCCATAGAACTTGATATTTCCTTGATATATGAACATGGAAATCTTAACATTATCAAATCCTTGAGTCCTTGTGTGGTTTCTCTCTTGTCTCCATCTCGAGAATCTTCCAAATGTGCATAATCACTCCAATTCTTCGTCTTTCCATCATCTTTTCCTGTACTTGGCTACATTTACTTGCATATACTCTTTTTCATGATTAAGTAACAAATATATACAAATATAACAAAATATGATGCACAAAACTAATGATAACGCAACTAAAAACATGCTCATTCTGAGCGTTATCAACTCCCACACCCTCCTAACAAGCTTCGGAGGGGTTTATATATTTCTTACAAAGGCCACATGGGCCGGACCTTGGACCTCATGTTGGGCCAAGCCTTTAAGGCTTTACATTTACTTAATGAACTAGCACTTTACTAACTATTAAATGTTAACCTATTACAATACTTGTTGACTCAATAATGATCGTCACTTCTATTCCTAACAATCTCCCCCTAAGGGGCGATCATTGAGATCTCTCTATGATTACATAATTGATCAACATTTCTAATGCTAACAATCTCCCCCTAAGGGATGACCATTGAGATCTCTCTTTTGTGACCTTGATCTTTGATCTTTAAAGCTTGTTGTCTTGAACTTTGAGTCTTGTTGTGTAATAGTTTTGCTAGTTCCTTTGTTCCAATCATGCTTTGTGATCTTTAGTATAATCTCTTGTTTTTATATTGCGTTAGATCAAAATCTTCAATTGTCTTGTCATTGCGTCTTCTCCAACATGCTCGTACTTCTTGTAAAGCTTTCATCTTCATACTAATGTGTTCCTCTTGCTTTTTGAGCTTGATCTTTGACATCTTGATTCTTGACATTGAAGTGAAACTTTGTATTGAGCATTCTGACTTGATCTTTGATGAGGATATTAGTATGAGCATGGGGAGTTGAAGATTGTTGATGAATAATTTGATGGTAAACGGATTTTCCTCCAAGGGATTATCATCAGTACCTGCATAATTAATGTTAGTTGAAAATACCAATCGATCACGGTGGACTTTTCTTATAGATTAGACCACTACGATTGTTATACTAATAAATGTCTTGATTCCATTCACCTTGGTCGGGCACACCAGCCGTCTAAATCCCGTTAGGGACAGTTATCATTACATTGGATAAATCCAAGTAATGACCCACGTCTTCAGGATTCACTTCATGAAAGGAATCTCCTTGGCGGGATTTCCAGCACTTACAGTTTTGGATGTCGAGAGTATTAACAACATAGTGTAAAAACACATCTCTAATCCTTACAAAGGCTGTTGCTGAATTGGATACCGTCAAGAAGGATTACGAAGATATACCGAAGTATACCAACAATTCAAGTGAGCCGCTGAAGTATACAGAAGTATCACTCCACGACTGTAGACCGTTTGAAACATAGTAACAACCATCATGATGTATGTGGCAAGATCCGAAGATCTCATAAAAGACTCTTATACAACTTGTCTTCTTTTTGGCGAACTCAAGTGTATGATATTGGAAAGTGTATCCTAAGAGATCTTTTGATGAATCTCATGCCTCTAGACTCGATTAAGTACATTTTGGTTTTAGTAGTCGGAGGCATGGAGCAGAGTGCCACCTATTTCAATATCAACACATCTCGAAGTGAGAGGCCGATAGATTATGCAAGGTTCTCCAAAAATCTGTTGAGAGAAACTTGAGTGGCCAGGAGGGGTTGTGTAGCGCGTCACTTGGTCTATGACGTCTTGTCTTCAATACCAGATGTATTGACCCATTTTATGTTCCTAAGTTTATTGGAGGGCTATTTCTTTTCACCCTTTTCACAAACTTTTCTTTTTAATTCTTCAACCCCTTCTTTCTCCTTTCATCACATTTCTCCTTTTTTCAATCATACCTAAGGACTTCTAATTCTAATCTATTGGAATTCTCCTTGGGTAGATCCCTCCGGCTCTGGCGGATCATTGGACATAAACCTAACCTTAATCACCTTATTACCCCATGATTATCCTAGGTTGGTTCATTGATCACTTGCCATAAAACCTTTTGTAAAAATCTCTCAAAGTGTTTATGATTATAAAACACATTTTTTTTAACACATTGAAGGTTTCACATTTTTTGAAATACTCCCCCTTCGCATGTGCTTATATGATTTTTATATAATTTACACATGTTGGGTAGAGTTCGCACTTTTGAATTGATCGATTTTCAGTGAACAAGACCGATTCGAGACACGTTTACATCACTAGTTAGACTAGCTTGAAATTATTACCCGTCCTGGTCAAGTTCAAAGAAAGTCTCTCGAGACGGTACACTCTACTTAGACAAGTCCTATTCGAGACACGCTTACATCACTGGTTAGACCAGCTTGAAATTATTACCCATCCAGGACAAGTCTTTTCGATTACTGACATTTAAGTGTCATCAATTCGTTAGTTATATCTCAGTCGAGCTCACATGAGATTCCGTCATGATCACTTTTTCATCTCATTTCTCAGTTTCTTTTGGGCATGACCTTTTTTGGAACATCTTTTTATTACCCCCCCTCAAAAATTGAACATTTTTAATAGATATAAACTTTTAAGGATTTGAGGGAGTAATATCTTAAGCAAAATTTTGAAAAGTTTTGAAAACCTTTTGAAACATTTTGAATAGATTTTGCTCAAAATTAAGAAGTAGATTTTGCTCAAAAATTAAGAAGTTTTTGAAAAGTTTTGAAAACCTTTTGAAACATTTTGAATAGATTAAGCAAAATTTTGAAAAGTTTTGAAAACCTTTCTTTACATAGATCGGGTTATGCACTGTTATGTGTGCATAAGCCATTATATTTTTTAGGATAAGTGCACGAAAAATATTTAAAACCTTTGTTTTGATTAAGCACTTTCCTTTCTTTGAAGCACGGGTCCTGAACTGATGTGTCCAGAAGCCATTATGAGATCAGATTAGACAACAACATTTGGAACCTATTTAAGCATGGCGCCAACGGGTTTACCATATTTTGAAATCCTTTTGTAAGTTGTGTCAACCCGATACAAAGACGTTGAATTCCAACGAGGACTGAAAACTGGTGTTTCATTTTGAAATAACACTCGTGGAATTAACGGTGATTTAAAACTCTTTTTCTTGTGAAAATTGTTTGAGAAACCCGGTGTCTCTCTTGGAGTTTTAAAACTTGAAGAATAAGTTTTCAATCCATTGTTGAAACCCGGTGTTTCATTTCGAAAATTCGTTTTTGAGATGAATGGAAACCTTCCAGTGTTTGAAACGTCCAAAGCAGAGCCATTTTTGCGTTGTAGCGGACGCATTTCAGAGTTTGAATATTTCAAAGGTATTGAACGACTTTGCTTTGGTTTCCACACTTGCTTTACCGGTGTAAAATGAGAGTGTGGAGTTTGAAAACCTTGATTCGATTCTTGTGAAAATATTTGAGGAGCAATTGTTTCGGAAAAATTTAGTCTCTTGGAACACTTCCTTCCTTTTTGCAAAGAATAGGTCGTAAATTAAGAAAAAAATTTCGAAAATGGTTTTGAAGATTCACCCGTGTAAACCTTCTCCGAAACACTTACTTTTGGTGTTGACTTGTTTGAAACATGAGTTTTGCCTTTTGATCGATTAAGAGCATCAAACTTTGCTTTTAATGCATTGTACGATGTTCTCAAATCATTGTATTCTTTTTGAATCGTAAGATGATCTTGTGATACCGATTTTTCATGAAATGAAACATTTGATCTTCAAGATTTGCAAAATATTTTCCATATTTGTCCGTTTCGATTGAAAAATTGGTTTTGGCATCATCAAAATCTTTGGCTTGTTGTGCTAAGATCTTTTCCAAATCAAAAACTTTCTTTTGAAGTACACACTTTTCTTTTTCAAAACGATGATTTGTTGCGATCTGAGAGTCAGATTTGTTTGAAATTTGATTCTGAACTCTTGATCGTTTGATTGAATCAAACAAGTTTTTGTAAGTCAGTTTCAGATGCACATTTTCTTTTTGTAATGACGCCACAACATGTTCCAATTCAATATTTTTTGTATCAAGTTTATCAAAATCAAACTTGATTTTGGCATCATCACAATTTTCTTCAAAAATCTTTTATTTTCCTTTAAGCACCGTTGTCAAAGAGTTTTCAGAAGACTTTTTCTTTTCCTGCAGTTTGAGCTGGAAAGAAATGTTGGGAATTATGATACGAATCAAGAGCAGACAACTTAGGTCTGGTAGTTTATCTAAGTTAGGTCTGTTTGTGTTATTAGGTCTGGTAATGTAATGTTAAGTCTGGTAGCATATTTAAGTCTGGTTGACTTATAAAGTTAAGTCTGGTCGTATAGATAGGAAAGTCTGTTAGAGTTATGTTAGGAAAAGATACAATGCGTGTATGTATCTTTATAGAATATTTGTGTATATCTTCTGAGTCGGCTAGGGTTTCCTTGTGTTATAAAAGGATCCCTAAAGATTGTTAGTTCGTGTGTGAGTTGTATGAATTCATTATAGTGAATATCAATATACGAAGTTAGTGATATCCCTGCTTGTGTTCTTAATTGTTCTTGTTAAGATTCCGCATTAACAATAACAATCACTTAGGGTTTCTCACTTAGATTGGTTCGGATTTATCCTAACCATCTACTAGGTATTCAAGACTACTTAGTGATCCATATACAATTTGTGGACCAACAAGTGGTATCAGAGCAAGGGAGAGACTCTGAATTCGAAGAACACTAAATCTCAAAAACCTAATTCTCACTCAAATCACCCTACAAAATGTCTGAATTCGATAAGCCTGTTTTCACTGAAACTTTCTCAATCCATAACAGTGAGGATGAGAAATCAAACCATGAAGATGAAGGAAAAACCGATACCAGTAACTCCCAATCACAACAACAACCCATCCCTTCCACAACCACAATCTCAAACATAAAACTTCCATTACTGAAGAGAGAAGAGTATGATATATGGGCCATGGAGATGGAACATTATCTGGAATACATTGATAGCGATGTATGGAAGGTGATTCAAAAGGGAAATTCTAAGAAGAGAATTTCACAAGGGAATGATGGGCAGCTCAGAATAATGCCACCAGTATCTGCTGAGGAGATTAGGGCTGTGGAGAAGGAAAAGAAGGCCAGAACCTTGCTTCTTATGGCTATTCCTAAGGAGCATCTACAAAGGTTTCATGGCATTCTTGATGCAAAGGAGATGTGGGAAGCTATCAAGAAACGATTTGGAGGTAATGCTAACTCCAAAAAGATGCAAAAGGCTGTTCTTAAACAGCAATTTGAAACATTCAGTGTTTCAAAGACTGAAGGTTTGGAGAAGGGATATGACAGATTTCAACATCTATTAACACAACTGGAAGTTCATGGTGCAGCAGTCTCAAATGAGGATGCAAATCACAAATTCCTTAGATCTTTACCATCAGAATGGGGCAATGTATCTGTGGCGATGAGGATTAAGGAGGAAGTAGATTCTATGACACCTGATGACCTATACAATAATCTCAGGATGTTTGAAAGGGACATCAGTAACAACACTCAGGCTTCAACCAGTTCATCAAATGTTGCTTTTGTGTCTCAAAACAAAAGCAGTACTTACAAGGTTAGATCTGGTGGTGTTAGGTCTGGTAACTATGAAACTCCTTCAAGTGAAAGGTCTGCTTCAAGTTTTACTGATGAGGTGATACATTCTTTCTTTGCCAATCAAACGGAAGATGAAAGCTTTATTAGTGAAGACCTTGAACAGATTAATGATGCTGAAGTTGAGGAGATGGACATAAAATGGCACATTGCCATGGTTGCTTTAAGGGTCAAACGATTTCAGAAGCAATATGGTAGGACTATCAACTTCAACAACAAATCACCAGTGGGATACACAAAGAGGACTGTTGAATGCTACAACTGTCACAAGCATGGACATTTTTCAAGAGATTGTCCAGAGAAGAAGCCTGCTGATGGAAGAAGAGATGATGATGAGAAGATGGAAAAGAATCAGATGAGCCTGCTGACAATGGAAGCTGGAGGAGTCAATTGAGGTGAGCATCCAAGAGTAAATGAGGAGTCTGATCATGCTCTCATGGCCATTGGTAATGAGGTATCATTATGCTCTAAATTATGTACTGACTCATATAATCATGTTAAGGCTTTGTGTGATGAGCAACAAGAACAAATAGGTGATCTAGAAGTAAATTTATTAGCACATAAAAATGCTGTAAAAACTTTAGAGGCACAAAAGGTCACCCTTCAAAACCAACATGCTGCTTTAAATGAAAAACTATACTTTCAAGCTAATAAGATATACGAACAAGATGAAAAGCTTAAAAGGTATAGACAATTAGGGCTTAAAATTCAGAAGGAAAGGGATGAGCTGAGAAAAAGGGTAGATCAATGGAACAGTTCAAACAATAACCTGTTTAAGTGTTGGGATTCTCAAATTAAGTCAAATAAAAAATGTGGCTTAGGATATGAGGAAAATGAGAATAGGGCTATATTTAAGAATAGAGAAGAGGACTATGCTGATAAGCCTTTGTATAATAGGTTTGTTAAGACTGGTGACTTTAAGGGAGTACCACCACCTTTGAGTGATGACTATACTCCTCTTGAAAAAGAAGAGTTGGATGATTCACTCTTTGTGTATGGTAAGAAAGGTCCTCAAGTGCCTGAACCAACTACCTCAGAGGACAAATCCAGTAGATATTCTTCTTGTCAATCCAATGACTCTGAAGGATCTATTGATGGTTCCTCTGATCACTCTAAGTCTGAGTCAAACAATGAGGAAAAAGAAAATCCTGAACCTAAGGTTATTGAGAAGTGTGAACCTGTTGTTGCTAAATCTGTAGTGACTGAACAAAAGGCTGAGACAGTTAAACCTAGTTGTGTCAATCACATAAAAACTCCTAGGGAATCTGTTAAATTGAATGAGTCACCTAGAAGCAATAGTGTTCACAGAGAAAGTAGGAGTAGTTATACTTATGCTCCTAAAAGATGCTTTGTGTGTGGAAGTTTGAGTCATTTAATAAGAGATTGTGACTTCCATGAAAAGAGAATGAAAAGAGAGGCTGAGCAAAAGAGAATGAATGTTATTAAGGTTCATGGTTCAAATAAACCAGTTTGGAATAATGCTAGTAGAGTTAATCATGCTAACCAGTTTGTTCCCAGACCTGTTCAACGAAATAACACTACCAGACCTAACTCTTTTGTTAATTCTGGTAGACCAAATTTTGGGTCTGGCTACAGAAACTTTAATGTGAATAGGCAAAATGTTAACTTTATGAGGCCTAAAGTGAATACTGGTTATGTTAATTCTGTGAGACCTAATATGAACACTGGTTTTGTAAGACCCAAGCAACCTTTTCAAAAACCTCAGGTGAATGAAAATTTTCAAAGAAATTTTTTTTATAAAACTCATTCACTTGTGAGAAGACAAGTTGGAAAGCAAACAGCAAAACCTTTAAAGGGAAATGGGGATTCTGCTGTTAAGACCTCAGCATGTATGTCTTGGGATTCAAACAAAAATAAATCCATGTATAAATCCCAAAACAACAGTGGATCAGGTTCAATTAAGAAATTTAAGCATATTGATCCACAAGGCGGACCCAAGCCTACTCAGGCCTGGGTTCCTAAGAGAAACTAATTTCTCTTCTTTTTGTGCAGGATCATCCACTATGCTATATGGAAGATAGAGGAATACTTGACAGTGGATGCTCTGGGCACATGACTGGTAACAAGAACTATCTTAATGATTTTCATGAATTCGAAGGAGGTTCTGTTACTTTTGGAGGAAGCAAGGGACAGATAACTGGTAAAGGAAGAATTATTGTGGGCAACATAGAATTTGACAATGTATCTTTTGTGAAAGAACTTGGGCAGTTCAACCTTTTCTCAATATCACAGATTTGTGATACTCAGCATAAGGTGCTTTTTACTGAAACTGATTGTCTTGTGTTGACTCCGGACTTTAAGATGCCTGACGAACATCAAATTCTTCTTAAAGTTCCCAGACAACACAAAATGTACAGTTTTGATATGAAAGCATCTAATCCTGCAAAAGGTGCTACCTGTTTAATTGCAAAAGCTACATTGGATGAATCTAAGTTGTGGCACAGAAGGTTAGGCCATGTGAATTTCAAAAACATGAATAAACTTGTGAAGAATAACCTTGTGAGAGGTTTGCCTTCAAAATTGTTTAAAAATGATCATACTTGTGTGGCTTGCAACAAGGGAAAACAACATAGGGCATCCTGTAAGGTTAAATTAGAAAGATTAATCACTAAACCTTTGCATACCTTACATATGGATCTTTTTGGCCCTACATCTGTCCATAGTATTAATCATGCATGCTATTGCCTTGTCATTACAGATGATTGTACTAGATACTGTTGGGTGTTCTTTATGTCTAGGAAGGATGAAGCTACCCCTTTGATTCAAAATTTTATTAGACAGATTGAAAACCTTATTGATAAACGAGTTAAAATCATTAGGAGTGATAATGGCACTGAGTTTAAAAACAAGAGCATGCTAGATTTTTGTGGTAATAAAGGAATTAAGCAACAATTCAGTAATGCAAGAACTCCTCAGCAAAATGGAGTTGCAGAGAGAATGAACAGGACACTTATTGAGGCAGCTAGGACTATGCTAGCAGATTCACTTTTACCTACTACATTTTGGGCTGAAGCAGTCAGCAATGCCTGCTACATCTTTAATAGGGTTAGAGTGACCAAGCCTCAAAATAAAACGCCTTATGAGCTTATGTTTGGCCATAAACCAGTTGTTAGCCATATAAGACCTTTTGGGTGTCATGTTACCATTCTTGATACTTTAAGTGTTCTTGGAAAATTTGAAGGAAAGTCTGATGAAGGGTTTTAACTTGGGTATGCATTAAACAGTAAAGCCTTTAGGGTTTACAATCTAGTATCCAAGAAAGTAGAAGAAAATCTGCATGTAAACTTTCTTGAGGAAAAACCCAATGTCAAGGGAATTGGTCATAGGTGGATGTTTGATATTGATTATTTGACTGACTCTATGAATTATATTCCTGTCTCCAAGGAGAATCAAATTAACCCTATTGCAGGTACCCAAGAAGTTACTAACATTGCAGGTACCAAAGATTCTTCAAATTCAGAGAACATTGATGATGTGGCTGAGCTTGTTGTAATTCCATCTACAGAGAACAAGTCTGATGCAGCTGAAGCAGTAATCAAGGATTCTTCCACTCAGAAAATAGATTCTGAAGTTAAGTCTGGCAAAGTCATATCCCCTAACATTACCAGTACTTCACATTTTAAGTCTGGTAGTGGTGTTCTACCAGACCTTTCTTCAAGTACTGCCTGTGCTGATTCTGAGATGCCAGAACTTGAAGTATTTCCTAATCCTAATGAAGGTGTTTTTGATGGGGCTTCCTATGATGAAGGAGGAATTATTACTGATTTCAACAACTTGCCCACTGAAGTGGAGGTAAGTCCAACCCCCACTCTCAGGATCCACACCATTCATCCCAAAAGCCAAATAATTGGTAACCCCAAGTCTGCTGTTCAAACAAGAAGTAGAGTGCAACATCAGTCTGATTCTCTTGCACTCATTAGCCTGATTAAGAAACAACAAAGGGTCAACCATAAGGACCAGCAACATTGCTTATTTGCTTGCTTTCTTTCTCAAAGTGAACCCACTACAGTTTCTAAAGCTTTAGGGGAGGAAAGTTGGGTAGAAGCCATGCAAGAAGAGTTGTTGCAGTTCAAGCTACAGAAAGTATGGGTTCTTGTAGACCTACCTAATGGAGCTAAAGTTATTGGTACTAAATGGGTCTTCAGGAATAAAAGGGATGAAAGAGGGGTAGTTGTAAGGAACAAAGCAAGGTTGGTAGCTCAAGGATACAAACAGGAGGAAGGCATAGATTATGATGAGGTCTTTGCTCCTGTAGCAAGGATTGAAGCTATCAGGTTATTTTTGGCCTATGCATCATACATGGGATTCAAGGTATATCAGATGGATGTCAAAAGTGCTTTCCTTTATGGCACTATTGAAGAAGATGTGTATGTACATCAACCTCCTGGCTTTGAGGATCCTGCTAACCCCAATCAAGTGTATAAGGTTATTAAAGCTCTATATGGTCTTCATCAGGCTCCTAGAGCTTGGTATGAAACTCTTTCACAGTTTCTTGAAGAACATGGATACATCAGGGGTGTAATTGACAAGACTTTATTCATTAAGAGAGATCAGAAGGATATTATTCTTGTCCAAATTTATGTGGATGATATCATTTTTGGATCCACAAGAAAGTCTTGGTGTGATGAAATTTGAAGGTGTAATGAAGAGCATGTTTGAGCCACCAACTGAGTCTGATATAGTGTGGAAACTTCCTGAAGAGCATAACATTGTCAGGTGGATATATTTTCATACCTGCAAGGTACATTGTGTTTCATTAAAGAATGTTGATATTTATATGCTTGCAGAAGTGGAATATCCTTTATCATCAAGTGTTTGCAAGGAAATGATGAGCAAAAAGTTGTATGCTAGTAAAAAGGATGAAGGATATGAAATGTTATTGGATTTGATTAAGAAGCAGTCTTTGAAGGATGTAGCCTAAGGGTGTTTGAAAGAATTTTCACAAGTTGTTGAGTGAGACTATTGGAACTTCTCACTTGGTGGAGGTGCTTTGCACTAACACATCAAAAGGTTATCAGTCCACCTTGTCTCATCAACATAAGGACTGGCTAATCCTGAGCAAACGGCTAACAGGTAAAGATTGCTCAAATCCGTTTATGGCTGACAATTTGCCAAAAATTGTATGGTATTCAACTCACCATATCTAAGATAAGTGAAGAGTTGGCTAGCCCACAAGGTTATGGCTTGTGGTAAAGGCTGTGGAAAACCATAAATGGTAATCAATTCACCATGATGAGGTGCTTTTCCATCAAAGAATTGACTAGTCCAGAAGCAAACGGCTTTTGGTAAAGACTTAACAAATCCGTTGATAAGCTGGTGATTTGCTAAAAATCATATGGTTATCAGTGTACCATGGTCTTACACACCAAAACATTTGGCTACTCCAGTAGTGATGGCTATTGGTAAAGAGACATCAAATCCATTAAATTTCAATGATTCACCTCTCACAGGAGTTAACACACCTGGAAGTGATGAGAATAGATATGAAACTTAATATGAATTGATGTACATATAGTCAATGTTGCTGCAAAGACCATATTAGAAGAGCTTATCAAGATTCAAGCTGCTAGAAAGGAATAAGACCTAAATACAGTTCAAAGTGTTCAAGATTCAATCCTCAGAAGGCTTAATCAGAAGAACTTGAAGTTCATGGAGCATGAAGATCAAGTTAGGGGAGGATTGTTGGGAATTATGATACGAATCAAGAGCAGACAACTTAGGTCTGGTAGTTTATCTAAGTTAGGTCTGTTTGTGTTATTAGGTCTGGTAATGTAATGTTAAGTCTGGTAGCATATTTAAGTCTGGTTGACTTATAAAGTTAAGTCTGGTCGTATAGATAGGAAAGTCTGTTAGAGTTATGTTAGGAAAAGATACAATGCGTGTATGTATCTTTATAGAAGATTTGTGTATATCTTCTGAGTCGGCTAGGGTTTCCTTGTGTTATAAAAGGATCCCTAAAGATTGTTAGTTCGTGTGTGAGTTGTACGAATTCATTATAGTGAATATCAATATACGAAGTTAGTGATATCCCTGCTTGTGTTCTTAATTGTTCTTGTTAAGATTCCGCATTAACAATAACAATCACTTAGGGTTTCTCACTTAGATTGGTTCGGATTTATCCTAACCATCTACTAGGTATTCAAGACTACTTAGTGATCCATATACAATTTGTGGACCAACAAGAAATACTTTGTGCTTCGAGTTTTGTTAAATCTTTCTGAAACTGAGCAGTTGTTTTTGACAATTCTTCTTTGACTTCAGCTGCTTCTTTTGAAAGCTCTGTGATTTTCTTTTTGAGACAAAGATTTTCAGATTTCAAAGAAGATGTTTGTTCAAAATTCACATTCTCATACTCATGGCTGACAGACACTAACTTGCATGACTTTATTTGATTTGTGAAAAATTCTTTTTGAATATCAAGTATTAAGCATTTTACATCAAATTCGTCTTCAAGAGAATGGATGTACTTTAAAAATTCTCTCATTTCAGTGACAAGATACTTTTCAAAGTGATCAAAACTTAAGTTGATATCTTTCACACGAGGTTTAATCTCATCTTTTAAAATCTTACGGACTTCTATTTTTAGGCGTGTATCCGATGAAAGAAGATTAGAGTAATCATTATTGGTGTATTGTTGCTTTACACAAATGACTTTTAACGTTTTCTCAATGTGATGTTTAAGATTACAAAACTGTTTCCTTGTTTTATTTTTCCATAACTTAGCATCATAAGTGGCAAGTTGAGCTTCTTTGAAATATCTTTTCACATTTGTGTCTTTTCTTTTCAAAGGTCCTTTTGGTATATTTTTCAATTGTGTACAACCATACACAAAGTCGTGGTACGAGAATGGGGTTTTTCTTTGTTTTACTTTTAAACATTTTTACTCTTCAGATTTTTCTTCGCCTTCTGAATTGAGCAGAACATCAGTCGACAAACCTTTTCCCAGTTTTTCAGCATCATACAAACTAGGTGTCAACGTTTGCACTTTGTTTAAAAAACAAGGTTTCTCATTTTTCAAATCATTTTCCAAATTATTTTCCAAATGATCAGTATTTTCAAAACCAAGTCCGAATTTTCCTTGATTAACGTCCTCATCTTTAGGAAGCATCATTTGAAAAGTTTGAACAGTCTGTCCTATTTTTTGAAGGTTTGCTCCAAGAGCGTTTGCTCGTTTCAAAAACTCTTGATTTTCATTCTCAAGTTTTGTTTTAACAATCTCAAAATTTGAAGTGGTTTTCTGAAGCTTTGAATTTTCACTTTTTAAATCAGAGATCTCTTTTGAAAGCGCTTCAACCTTTCTTTTGTTAAGTACCATTTGTTCATCCATTTTTTGAATGAAACGTTTTTCATGAAAAACTGCTTCTCTATAACCAACTTCAAGTTCTTCTTTTTGTTTTAAAAGTGGTTTGATAGACTCTCCGTTCATTTCATACTTCCGCTTGAGATTTAAGGTTTGAGATTTCAATTTCAAGTTCAGCTTTTCTTTTTGTTACATTTTCAAAACCTTTTTTCATTTCCTTAAATCTCTCTAGCTCTTTGGTCAATAAGACATTCGCTTGCTTAGCTTCGCTATTGTCCTCTTTGCACTTATCAAGTTCATGTTTGAAATTATTGATTAATGAAGCAAATAAGGCACGATCTTGTTCATAAGTAGATCCATCCTGGGCAAGCTCACCTCTATTAGGATCCATATCTGGAGTTGTAGGAGTTATATTACGATCAAACCGTTCCACCACATATGTGTCGCTTACGGACTTAGGATGCGCAGGATGTGTGATGCGTGGTTTTGCGACCTTACAACAGGTTTTACCTCTCGAGGGATCTCGAGAAGCTTGCAATCCCCACCAGGCAGTGTACCTGACCGATGTTGTATAGTGAAGTGGCAAGTACCGAGGGATTGATCGTTCTCTAGGGGAATAGTGTCGTTAGGATTGAAAAACTACTCTAATAGGTCTAAGGGTGAGGGAAGATTCTTTTTGTATTTTTATATTTTTATGAAAGCAAGTAAAATCTCGGGTTTGAAAGAGTGGGCGGAATTAGTTGCTAGTCAACTAACCCAAATGACTACAAATGCAAATAAAATAAAATAACTGAAAATGAAAAGGTTGTGAAACTTATATGGAGAGAAATGTGTTTACTTAGATTTCCTTACTCCCTAACTATCTTTTACCGGTTGATTAGTGTGTATTAATTGCGTGGATGACGGGTGTATTCCTTAATACCAATCGTGGGGTGGCGTACGTACTTCCCCAACTCTACAAGCTCCTACTTCACTCCTATGTCGAGCCGGCTAAGAACCTCCTAACATGGGATCACTAGAATTCGCTCATGCATTAAATACAACCATAAAAACCTTAGTACGCATTGGTTCATGTTTCTTAAGACGTTCAAGCAAGTTACCGTATAGAAAGTTAGCCAGTTTTCTTAAGCCTAACATCGATAAACAATCATCCAATATAATTAATAACACACTAATAACCAATAATCAATAGTTAGGTTTCATTAGATCTAAGCAAACACAAGATAAATCTAGCCTAACATGTTAATCAAAAGACAAGAACAAGATATAATCAAACAACACATAGACATATTGAATGATTAAATGATTACTTATCTTCAATTAAACATGGGAGATCCAAGGGTATAAAACCCTTAAAAAATGGCAAAAATTCGTCTTAGGGTTTTCTCCTCACAAAGTTGCACACTAATGACTAAAAATTGCAAAACTATATATAGAGTTTAGGGGCTGACGGCGTCACGTTGTAGATCTTGACGCCGTCACCTCGCCGCGCCTAGGGTTCCCGGATGGTCTTCCTGACGCCGTCCCTCTTTAATCCTCCAAAATCCGCTCTGGCCTATCAAGGGTTGACGCTGTCAGAAATGTGCTTGACGCCGTCTCTCTTTAACTTAAACCGTGATGGCCTTGATCACCTTAAAGGGTGACGCCGTCAGACTTTCCATTGCAAAACTCTCTGGCGCGTCACGTGTATTTTTCATATCCACCTCTTTTGCCAAGCCATGACGCCGTCAGGAACAATCCTTGACGCCGTCAAGTGTACTTTTCCAGCAGCTTTGGAGACTTTGTCGTTTTCTTCACTTTTATGCTCCAAAAACGTCCAAAATGCTTCCTTTTCCAGATTTCTTCTCCAAAGTACCTAAAATGACAAAAGGAATGATTTAGGGCAATATTTGATCAAATAAATACGATTTAGGGCTTAAATGACCCCCTAAAAGCGGTACACTTTTCGCTTCATCAAATACCCTTACACTTGAGATTTGCTTGTCCTCAAGCAAATGCGCTTTAATTCTAATCAAAATACAAGTTAGGGGTCATTTAATGCTAATATAAAAGTAATTACAACAATTAGTCGTTCCACTTTAATCATAATAAGCACGGAGATTACAAACTGGCACCTCACAAGTAGTGTTTAGATACTCACATCTCTCAGGTGTCATAAAAGTATATCTCATAAATGAAAACGGATAATATCTCTCACTACCTGTCATAGCAAATAGATTACCATAGGCTTGGGAAAGGATCAAAAACCTTCTCCACTAGGCGTAAGCACCTACGATAAACTATCAAAGAGGGCTTTTACATGGGTTATAACGTGAGGTGTAGGGATATGATAAACACGGTTTTGTTGGATAAAGGATATTTTACTGGTGGCGAGTTAAAGATCTTGATTAATTACATGTACAATATGGCGTTGCTAAGCCAAGACTAGACTCGACTTAAGCTAAAAACAAAATAACAAAAACATAAAATAAACATAAAATGAAACGGGATGGTAGTCCGTATGTTTTTTCTACTTTTCTTTTTCTCTTTTTTTTTTTTTTTTTTTTTCATACACTCTTGCCCTACCATCCAAAATAATACATCATAGGGGCGTCGGCTCTCCCCTTACACTTGAACTTTTACATAACTTTACAAATAACTATTCTAATGACTCGAATTAAGATAATCGAAACACTTGGAGTACTTTTAAAATATTTAGCACATATGGGGGTAATAATGTTGTTCTTCCCCATTACTCCATTACACTAGTACTTTACCCATGAGTCCCAATCGTCCCAAAACAATATGTACAAGGATATGACTCGACTTAGCAACCATGTAATCAATTAGATAATTAACTTGGGGTTTAAACAAATGTTGTCACAATAATGCACTAAAAATGAGTGCATACAAGGTAGGCTAAGGCGATTTGGGTGTACATTTAAGTGGGGTGTAAACAAATTCTTACTTTAAGTAAAATGCTTAAAGTTAGAAACGAAAAGATAGGCTCTGAGGGGTGTACTAGGGGTATCGTGTACTAAAAATGAGTACAACGCAAAGGGTGTGGGGAGAATTACTTGACCAATGTAGCCAATGTAATTATAACAAAAACACAGGTGTAAAACAATGGGTTAATCCTAATGCCTCTTATCATGTAGTAAATCTAACTACACGAATGTAGTCTCACTTGTGGCCTCGGAATGGTCCTAACGCAAGTTCTAGAATCTAAGTGCTACCGGTACACACATCATAGCATGAATGCTTTTCCTACCAATTCTAGGGGCGAACCTCGCATATTTGGGGGTGGAAATTTTTTTTAGTGGTACGATTTTTGTGCTAGTCATATAACTCCTATCCGTGAGACGCTCATTAAGATCAAAGTTTCACTCCTAAATGTTGTAAAAAAATTTAAATTTGGCACTAAAATTGCCTTAACAGGTATTTCACTCAGTTTTATTACATATCTACTATTAAACAAACAAAAATCAAGTGCAATTGTATTCTCTAAAGTATCGTACTTTACCCCTCCCCCCCCCTTACACTTAAGATGAACATTGTCCCCAATGTTCAAATAACAAGATGTAAAAGTAAATAAGGTAAACGAATGAAATCAAATACTCCCCTGATTCGTTTGGTGGATAAAGAGGTAACATGGTTAGATCTTCTTCCAATAAAATGTAGAAGCTCCAAGACTAAAGCATCGCCAAAAGCTTGATTCCACATACATCTCCTTGTCCAAAATAACCTGTTAAACCTGAGAAAACAAACACGAAAACCTGCATAACATCGGCGGGATAAATCTATATAAGGATATAATGCTTGTGGAATGATTATTTTGCAGATTCCTGGAGATTATAAGTTAGAGATTTAATAAAAACTTTTTATGAAAACAAAACTTTCAAAAATTTCAGAAAATTAAAATCTGACGCCGTCAGGTTGTAAAGCCTGACGCCGTCAGGTTGTAAAGCCTGACGCCGTCAGAAATTATCTGACAGAATTCTCGGGTTAAGTTTCCGGAAAATTTCTGGAAAAACCTATGCCTTACTTCCTGGAATTCCTGCAAAACATCATTATGACTCGATACAAGCATTTGACTCAAACAATTACTAATATGTATGTTAATTTATTATTGTTACGATTCATGTTCATTTGTTCTAATAAACCGATTTGGATTTCCCTTACACTTAACTTTTGCAAAATACCTTTATATGTAGTTAAGACGAAGTTAAAAACAAGATAAAGCATTTTCACAATTTAGTTTTGAACATGAATCAATAATAATAAAAATTAAACATACATACGGAAACAAATAAAATCAAACAACCAAACAAATAAATAAACACACAAAAAGAAAATAAAGCTTGGGTTGCCTCCCAAGAAGCGCTTTTCTTTATTAACGAATCTTGTAGCTAGACTCAAAGTCAGGCTTATCTAGTGTCGCTTATGCTCACGTACCCGAGTGTGAGCCATCTAATTGTTGCCTCATCTTTCTTGTACTCATCATTCAGCTCCAGACATCCATGATAATATCTCTTATTTTTCTCATGTGGATATTTGAGCCCCTTTCTTTTATTATTCTCACTCAACAAGTCAATAGGCACAAGTCTATTGCAAGATTCAATGGAGAAGTTCTTAAACCTAGGATGTGATCGGGGCATTTGGTAAACAAAATCTTCTTCCCCATCCGAGAATGTAATTAACCCGTCCACAAGTTTTTCGTCAAGGTTGGTCAACCTTTTGAAGGGTTCTCCAAAAATGACTTGGGTTAATTTGTTATCAATAAATTCTCCTAAGTTCTCCATAACCATAAAATCCACCAAATACACAAAACTTCCTACGAATACGTGTAGTGGCTTAATCCTAGCAACAATGTTATCTCCTTGATATTCTAGCTCATCTACCATGATTTTATTATAATTAGCGCGAGAGATAATGTTCATAGGCAAAGATGAGTTAATATAAGCATGAAAACTATGATAACCAATCTTACACGGAAATTGCATGTTAAAGAGGCTATCCTTTTCGATCTTAGTCCTAGGGTCAACATACTTAAAGGGATCAATTTCCTCTTTTCTCCATTCCTCGTTAACTACTTCTCCATTACCAGCATACTCATCGGAGTCTGAGTTGTAAAATGGACTAACTGCATAGTCATTCTCATGGTCAGACTCCTCCATCTCAGAATTGTTACCAAAGTGGTGGTCGGGTGAAAGGTTGTTGTTTTCTACGATGGGGGCGGGAACGGGTAGTTGGAAATTTGCACGGCGGAAAATACGAATAACAGGGATCAAGCGATCACTATTACTCATGAGGTAGGTGGAAGGTGTCACAAACAAAAGTACAAAGAAATAAGATAGACTAAAGAAAACCTAGAAAAATAAAATAAAAAATCTCACTAGAAAGGAATCTAGTGAGTAGACCTAATAAAATAAAAATTCAACCTAAACAATAACTATTCACCGGCAGCGGCGCCAAAAACTTGATGCGTGGTTTTGCGACCTTACAACAGGTTTTACCTCTCGAGGGATCTCGAGAAGCTTGCAATCCCCACCAGGCAGTGTACCTGACCGATGTTGTATAGTGAAGTGGCAAGTACCGAGGGATTGATCGTTCTCTAGGGGAATAGTGTCGTTAGGATTGAAAAACTACTCTAATAGGTCTAAGGGTGAGGGAAGATTCTTTTTGTATTTTTATATTTTTATGAAAGCAAGTAAAATCTCGGGTTTGAAAGAGTGGGCGGAATTAGTTGCTAGTCAACTAACCCAAATGACTACAAATGCAAATAAAATAAAATAACTGAAAATGAAAAGGTTGTGAAACTTATATGGAGAGAAATGTGTTTACTTAGATTTCCTTACTCCCTAACTATCTTTTACCGGTTGATTAGTGTGTATTAATTGCGTGGATGACGGGTGTATTCCTTAATACCAATCGTGGGGTGGCGTACGTACTTCCCCAACTCTACAAGCTCCTACTTCACTCCTATGTCGAGCCGGCTAAGAACCTCCTAACATGGGATCACTAGAATTCGCTCATGCATTAAATACAACCATAAAAACCTTAGTACGCATTGGTTCATGTTTCTTAAGACGTTCAAGCAAGTTACCGTATAGAAAGTTAGCCAGTTTTCTTAAGCCTAACATCGATAAACAATCATCCAATATAATTCATAACACACTAATAACCAATAATCAATAGTTAGGTTTCATTAGATCTAAGCAAACACAAGATAAATCTAGCCTAACATGTTAATCAAAAGACAAGAACAAGATATAATCAAACAACACATAGATATATTGAATGATTAAATGATTACTTATCTTCAATTAAACATGGGAGATCCAAGGGTATAAAACCCTTAAAAAATGGCAAAAATTCGTCTTAGGGTTTTCTCCTCACAAAGTTGCACACTAATGACTAAAAATTGCAAAACTATATATAGAGTTTAGGGGCTGACGGCGTCACGTTGTAGATCTTGACGCCGTCACCTCGCCGCGGCTAGGGTTCCCGGATGGTCTTCCTGACGCCGTCCCTCTTTAATCCTCCAAAATCCGCTCTGGCCTATCAAGGGTTGACGCTGTCAGAAATGTGCTTGACGCCGTCTCTCTTTAACTTAAACCGTGATGGCCTTGATCACCTTAAAGGGTGACGCCGTCAGACTTTCCATTGCAAAACTCTCTGGCGCGTCACGTGTATTTTTCATATCCACCTCTTTTGCCAAGCCATGACGCCGTCAGGAACAATCCTTGACGCCGTCAAGTGTACTTTTCCAGCAGCTTTGGAGACTTTGTCGTTTTCTTCACTTTTATGCTCCAAAAACGTCCAAAATGCTTCCTTTTCCAGATTTCTTCTCCAAAGTACCTAAAATGACAAAAGGAATGATTTAGGGCAATATTTGATCAAATAAATACGATTTAGGGCTTAAATGACCCCCTAAAAGCGGTACACTTTTCGCTTCATCAAATACCCTTACACTTGAGATTTGCTTGTCCTCAAGCAAATGCGCTTTAATTCTAATCAAAATACAAGTTAGGGGTCATTTAATGCTAATATAAAAGTAATTACAACAAATAGTCGTTCCACTTTAATCATAATAAGCACGGAGATTACAAACTGGCACCTCACAAGTAGTGTTTAGATACTCACATCTCTCAGGTGTCATAAAAGTATATCTCATAAATGAAAACGGATAATATCTCTCACTACCTGTCATAGCAAATAGATTACCATAGGCTTGGGAAAGGATCAAAAACCTTCTCCACTAGGCGTAAGCACCTACGATAAACTATCAAAGAGGGCTTTTACATGGGTTATAACGTGAGGTGTAGGGATATGATAAACACGGTTTTGTTGGATAAAAGATATTTTACTGGTGGCGAGTTAAAGATCTTGATTAATTACATGTACAATATGGCGTTGCTAAGCCAAGACTAGACTCGACTTAAGCTAAAAAAAAATAACAAAAACATAAAATAAACATAAAATGAAACGGGATGGTAGTCCGTATGTTTTTTCTACTTTTCTTTTTCTCTTTTTTTTTTTTTTTTTTTCATACACTCTTGCCCTACCATCCAAAATAATACATCATAGGGGCGTCGGCTCTCCCCTTACACTTGAACTTTTACATAACTTTACAAATAACTATTCTAATGACTCGAATTAAGATAATCGAAACACTTGGAGTACTTTTAAAATATTTAGCACATATGGGGGTAATAATGTTGTTCTTCCCCATTACTCCATTACACTAGTACTTTACCCATGAGTCCCAATCGTCCCAAAACAATATGTACAAGGATATGACTCGACTTAGCAACCATGTAATCAATTAGATAATTAACTTGGGGTTTAAACAAATGTTGTCACAATAATGCACTAAAAATGAGTGCATACAAGGTAGGCTAAGGCGATTTGGGTGTACATTTAAGTGGGGTGTAAACAAATTCTTACTTTAAGTAAAATGCTTAAAGTTAGAAACGAAAAGATAGGCTCTGAGGGGTGTACTAGGGGTATCGTGTACTAAAAATGAGTACAACGCAAAGGGTGTGGGAGAATTACTTGACCAATGTAGCCAATGTAATTATAACAAAAACACAGGTGTAAAACAATGGGTTAATCCTAATGCCTCTTATCATGTAGTAAATCTAACTACACGAATGTAGTCTCACTTGTGGCCTCGGAATGGTCCTAACGCAAGTTCTAGAATCTAAGTGCTACCGGTACACACATCATAGCATGAATGCTTTTCCTACCAATTCTAGGGGCGAACCTCGCATATTTGGGGGTGGAAATTTTTTTTAGTGGTACGATTTTTGTGCTAGTCATATAACTCCTATCCGTGAGACGCTCATTAAGATCAAAGTTTCACTCCTAAATGTTGTAAAAAAATTTAAATTTGGCACTAAAATTGCCTTAACAGGTATTTCACTCAGTTTTATTACATATCTACTATTAAACAAACAAAAATCAAGTGCAATTGTATTCTCTAAAGTATCGTACTTTACCCCCCCCCCCCCCCCTTACACTTAAGATGAACATTGTCCCCAATGTTCAAATAACAAGATGTAAAAGTAAATAAGGTAAACGAATGAAATCAAATACTCCCCTGATTCGTTTGGTGGATAAAGAGGTAACATGGTTAGATCTTCTTCCAATAAAATGTAGAAGCTCCAAGACTAAAGCATCGCCAAAAGCTTGATTCCACATACATCTCCTTGTCCAAAATAACCTATTAAACCTGAGAAAACAAACACGAAAACCTGCATAACATCGGCGGGATAAATCTATATAAGGATATAATGCTTGTGGAATGATTATTTTGCAGATTCCTAGAGATTATAAGTTAGAGATTTAATAAAAACTTTTTATGAAAACAAAACTTTCAAAAATTTCAGAAAATTAAAATCTGACGCCGTCAGGTTGTAAAGCCTGACGCCGTCAGAAATTATCTGACAGAATTCTCGGGTTAAGTTTCCGGAAAATTTCTGGAAAAACCTATGCCTTACTTCCTGGAATTCCTGCAAAACATCATTATGACTCGATACAAGCATTTGACTCAAACAATTACTAATATGTATGTTAATTTATTATTGTTACGATTCATGTTCATTTGTTCTAATAAACCGATTTGGATTTCCCTTACACTTAACTTTTGCAAAATACCTTTATATGTAGTTAAGACGAAGTTAAAAACAAGATAAAGCATTTTCACAATTTAGTTTTGAACATGAATCAATAATAATAAAAATTAAACATACATACGGAAACAAATAAAATCAAACAACCAAACAAATAAATAAACACACAAAAAGAAAATAAAGCTTGGGTTGCCTCCCAAGAAGCGCTTTTCTTTATTAACGAATCTTGTAGCTAGACTCAAAGTCAGGCTTATCTAGTGTCGCTTATGCTCACGTACCCGAGTGTGAGCCATCTAATTGTTGCCTCATCTTTCTTGTACTCATCATTCAGCTCCAGACATCCATGATAATATCTCTTATTTTTCTCATGTGGATATTTGAGCCCCTTTCTTTTATTATTCTCACTCAACAAGTCAATAGGCACAAGTCTATTGCAAGATTCAATGGAGAAGTTCTTAAACCTAGGATGTGATCGGGGCATTTGGTAAACAAAATCTTCTTCCCCATCCGAGAATGTAATTAACCCGTCCACAAGTTTTTCGTCAAGGTTGGTCAACCTTTTGAAGGGTTCTCCAAAAATGACTTGGGTTAATTTGTTATCAATAAATTCTCCTAAGTTCTCCATAACCATAAAATCCACCAAATACACAAAACTTCCTACGAATACGTGTAGTGGCTTAATCCTAGCAACAATGTTATCTCCTTGATATTCTAGCTCATCTACCATGATTTTATTATAATTAGCGCGAGAGATAATGTTCATAGGCAAAGATGAGTTAATATAAGCATGAAAACTATGATAACCAATCTTACACGGAAATTGCATGTTAAAGAGGCTATCCTTTTCGATCTTAGTCCTAGGGTCAACATACTTAAAGGGATCAATTTCCTCTTTTCTCCATTCCTCGTTAACTACTTCTCCATTACCAGCATACTCATCGGAGTCTGAGTTGTAAAATGGACTAACTGCATAGTCATTCTCATGGTCAGACTCCTCCATCTCAGAATTGTTACCAAAGTGGTGGTCGGGTGAAAGGTTGTTGTTTTCTACGATGGGGGCGGGAACGGGTAGTTGGAAATTTGCACGGCGGAAAATACGAATAACAGGGATCAAGCGATCACTATTACTCATGAGGTAGGTGGAAGGTGTCACAAACAAAAGTACAAAGAAATAAGATAGACTAAAGAAAACCTAGAAAAATAAAATAAAAAATCTCACTAGAAAGGAATCTAGTGAGTAGACCTAATAAAATAAAAATTCAACCTAAACAATAACTATTCACCGGCAGCGGCGCCAAAAACTTGATGCGTGGTTTTGCGACCTTACAACAGGTTTTACCTCTCGAGGGATCTCGAGAAGCTTGCAATCCCCACCAGGCAGTGTACCTGACCGATGTTGTATAGTGAAGTGGCAAGTACCGAGGGATTGATCGTTCTCTAGGGGAATAGTGTCGTTAGGATTGAAAAACTACTCTAATAGGTCTAAGGGTGAGGGAAGATTCTTTTTGTATTTTTATATTTTTATGAAAGCAAGTAAAATCTCGGGTTTGAAAGAGTGGGCGGAATTAGTTGCTAGTCAACTAACCCAAATGACTACAAATGCAAATAAAATAAAATAACTGAAAATGAAAAGGTTGTGAAACTTATATGGAGAGAAATGTGTTTACTTAGATTTCCTTACTCCCTAACTATCTTTTACCGGTTGATTAGTGTGTATTAATTGCGTGGATGACGGGTGTATTCCTTAATACCAATCGTGGGGTGGCGTACGTACTTCCCCAACTCTACAAGCTCCTACTTCACTCCTATGTCGAGCCGGCTAAGAACCTCCTAACATGGGATCACTAGAATTCGCTCATGCATTAAATACAACCATAAAAACCTTAGTACGCATTGGTTCATGTTTCTTAAGACGTTCAAGCAAGTTACCGTATAGAAAGTTAGCCAGTTTTCTTAAGCCTAACATTGATAAACAATCATCCAATATAATTAATAACACACTAATAACCAATAATCAATAGTTAGGTTTCATTAGATCTAAGCAAACACAAGATAAATCTAGCCTAACATGTTAATCAAAAGACAAGAACAAGATATAATCAAACAACACATAGACATATTGAATGATTAAATGATTACTTATCTTCAATTAAACATGGGAGATCCAAGGGTATAAAACCCTTAAAAAATGGCAGAAATTCGTCTTAGGGTTTTCTCCTCACAAAGTTGCACACTAATGACTAAAAATTGCAAAACTATATATAGAGTTTAGGGGCTGACGGCGTCACGTTGTAGATCTTGACGCCGTCACCTCGCCGCGCCTAGGGTTCCCGGATGGTCTTCCTGACGCCGTCCCTCTTTAATCCTCCAAAATCCGCTCTGGCCTATCAAGGGTTGACGCCGTCAGAAATGTGCTTTACGCCGTCTCTCTTTAACTTAAACCGTGATGGCCTTGATCACCTTAAAGGGTGACGCCGTCAGACTTTCCATTGCAAAACTCTCTGGCGCGTCACGTGTATTTTTCATATCCACCTCTTTTGCCAAGCCATGACGCCGTCAGGAACAATCCTTGACGCCGTCAAGTGTACTTTTCCAGCAGCTTTGGAGACTTTGTCGTTTTCTTAACTTTTATGCTCCAAAAACGTCCAAAATGCTTCCTTTTCCAGATTTCTTCTCCAAAGTACCTAAAATGACAAAAGGAACGATTTAGGGCAATATTTGATCAAATAAATACGATTTAGGGCTTAAATGACCCCCTAAAAGCGGTACACTTTTCGCTTCATCAATGTGTCTTATCATGAGCAAACACATTATCGAACACAACAACATTATCATTATCGTTTGAATGTTGTACCATAGCCAATATCTCTGTGTCAAATGAAGGTCTGATATGATCATCCTCGGTATCCCAAACAGCTTCATTCCTGTGTGTACCATCAGCATCCGAATCATACCTTGGACTGCTGCTTTCAACCTGCTGTTCTGAAGATGTATCACTTCTCGTGAAAACTAAATTAGCATCTGATGCTTCACCCTCATTGACTTTTTCCTTTTCTGTTTGTTCATCTTTGTCTGTCTCTCTTTCAATCACCTCTGTTTCCTTTAACAACATTTCCCTTTCAATTAGCTCTCTTTCTTTTAGCTGCTTCTCAATTTCATTTAACTCAACTTCCTCTGCATCAAGTATCTTTTCGAGTTCACCCAGGTTATTGATGCATTTAGTTCTGAAGGTCATATAGCTTACCCAAAATCTTTGGTAAAACGCATCGATAAACTCTGACTGGTTCAATAACCAAGGATTTGTTATATAATATGTGTGTATTACTACTAGAAACGAATAAACCGTGACATAAAACATGAAATTGTAGAGAACGATATCGTAAATATTTTGCATGTATAGACTCAAAGAACACAAATAATGAAAATGTTGAGGCTTGTGATGCTCACAGTTTCCTTAAGACAGATTCGTCCTCTCCACGGTGCTTGAGAATCGTGAACGTCTATCTCCCAGGATACAACAACAACGGATAACCCCGTTAGCACAAACGGGTTATCAAGGCGAACCAAAACCGTGCCTTCCCTCTATTACGAACCGTTACACAATGAAGCGAAATAAACGGAATGAGAGGATATGAATAGTATTTCTTGGTGTCATTGAAATGAGATAATAGATTTCAATTTATAAGGAGTGGGGATAGAAGAAAACGGTCACCATTAATTGAGAGATTAATCTTACTAATATCTCATTAATTAAAATAAAATCACAAATTGATTTTAATTTCCATTCACATTAATACACATGAAGACAATATCAATTGTCATTCAACACCTTTGACCATATTTTCCAACAATCGCCCACATGAATGAAATTGATAAAGGGAAACAAAATTTCAATGACTCGATGTTGTAATAGAGTTTTGTAGTTGATATTTGTATAGGATAGGTAGGTGTTACCCTTTGAACCTTCCCTTGTGAAATATACTTAGACTCCTAGCAGCCAGTAGAACTCGATGTCTTTGAACTGTCTGCTGTTTGTGGAGACGACAATATATATTCACACAAATATCTCCTTGACACTTTTTGGTTCTCATAGTTATGTTCGTTATGGTCATGAACATTAGCCTGGTTCTGCGAGAGCTGTTAAGAATTGCGCCCCCACAATTCCCTTAGAAGCGACCCCACTTCTCTCTAACATAGGTGATTCTCGATTAAGCATTAAAAGCCATATGTTTAACCTCATATTGTCACGGTTATAGGAATGGACTAGGAAGTTTACTAACTCCCTTAAATAAATGTGGAGTTTATTACTCCCCCACAGTGACCTCAGTTTATAAAAGTAGGTTGTCCTATTGAACCCAGATCTTGGGATCTCCAGTTAGCTGGGTTAGGTTTTCCTTCATATAAACTTTTCAAGGGCTTTAGTCTCATTCCTCTATACGACTTTCTAACTAATTACCATGCAAGTCCTACACTTACAACATGTCATTCTAATTCACTTGTGATTATATATATATATATATATATATATATATATATATATATATATATATATATTCACATTTAATCTCTTATCATTATATGATTATCACGCCTTATTATGTGATTATAATCATATAAAATCACTGTATAATCATTTTACACAATCAAAATATGTCCCACTTAGCGAATGGACAATAACTAATATTGGATGACAATCAAACCATTCAAGTTGGTTACATAAACCAACGTAATTTGTTGTCATATATATGTGTGCTCTTTCTTGACATTTCATAGTGTCATAGGCGGTTATATTCGACATTTAGTCATTTTTACATAATGGTCACTGTGGTTTGGCGGTTTTTTCACTTTCAGTCACTGAAGTTTTTTTTTTACTGATTCAGTAACTATGGTTTGCATATGTTACGGATCAAGTCCATATCCGAATTGAAATAACCAAAAAGCCCTTGTCATCTTCTTTTAGAAATCTGTTGACAATTAAGTAACGGCCGTTAGTCCATTATACTAACAGTCGTTAGTCGTTATACATTTTCGTCCGTTTTTATAGGTTTTCGTCCGTTTTTACACGTTTTCATCCGTATTTACACGTTATAGTCCATTTTTATGCGTTTTCGTCCGTATTTACACGTTTTCGTTCGTTTTTACATGTTTTCGTCCGTTTTACGCGTTTTCATCCGTATTTACAATTTTTTGTCCGTATTTACACGTTTTCATCCATTTATATACGTTTTCATCCGAATTTACACGTTTTCGTCCGTTTTTACACGTTTTCATCCGTATTTACACGTTTTCATCCATTTTTACACGTTTTCATCCGTATTTACACGTTTTCGTCCGTTTTTACATGTTTTCATCCGTATTTACACGTTTTCGTCTGTATTTACATGTTTTCATCAATTTTTACACGTTTTCATCCGTATTACACGTTCTCGTCCGTATTTACACGTTTTCGTCCGTTTTTACACCTTTTTTTGGGTCTTTATAGGTTTTCGTCCGTTTTTACATGCTTTCATCCGTATTTACACATTTTCGTCCGTTTTTACACGTTTTCATCCGTTTTTACACGTTTTCATCCATTTTTACACGTTTTCATCCGCATTTACAAGTTTTCGTCCGTTTTTACACGTTTTCATCCGTATTTACACGTTTTCGTTCGTATTTACACGTTTTCGTCCGTTTTTACACGTTTTCGTCCGTTTTTTCACGTTTCGTCCATTTTTACACGTTTTCATCCGAATTTACACGTTTTCGTCCGTATTTACACGTTTTCATCCATTTTTACACGTTTTCATCCGTATTTACACGTTTTCGTCCGTTTTTAGATGTTCTCATCCGTTTTTACACGTTTTTGTCTGTATTTACATGTTTTCATCAATTTTTACACGTTTTCATCCGTATTACACATTTTCGTCCGTATTTACACGTTTCCGTCCGTTTTTACACCTTTTTTTTCGGTCTTTATACGTTTTCGTTCGTTTTTACACGTTTTCATCCGTATTTACACATTTTCGTCCGTTTTTACACATTTTCGTCTGTTTTTACACGTTTTCATCCGCATTTAGTAGTTTTCGTCCATTTTTACACGTTTTCATCCGTATTTACTCATTTTCGTCCGTATTTACATGTTTTCGTCCATTTTTACACGTTTTCATCCGTATTTACACGTTTTCATCCATTTTTTCACGTTTCGTTCGTTTTTACACGTTTTCATCCGAATTTACACGTTTTCGTCCATATTTACATTTTTTCATCCATTTTTACACGTTTTCATCCGTATTTACACGTTTTCGTCCGTTTTTACATGTTTTCATCCGTATTTACACGTTTTCGTCCATATTTACATGTTTTCATCAATTTTTACATGTTTTCATTCGTATTACACGTTTTCGTCCGTATTTACACGTTTCCGTCCATTTTTTACACCTTTTTTTGGGTCTTTATATGTTTTCGTCCATTTTTACACGTTTTCATATGTATTTACACGTTCTCATCTGTATTTACACATTTTTATACGGACAAAAACGTATAAAGATTGGACGAAAACGTGTAAAACAGACGATAATACGTAAAAGCGAACAAAAACGTGCGAAAACGAACAAAAATGTCTAAAAGCGGACGAAAACATGTTGGGTTTTAGAGCTGCTGCTGTTTGATTAGTTAAGACTGCTGATGGAATTTGCTCAACGACATTACTACTGCTAGACAGCATGTAACTACTGCTAGTTCAGCACTACAACTGCTGAAGAGTTTATACTGCTAGAATGTATAGTTAGTACTGCTTATGAGATAAACATGTATAGTTGGTTAGATAATCATAGAAAAGATTCTTTTAAGATTTATCTTGTATAGCAAGATATTGTAAGCCGACTAGGACTCCTCAGTCTATAAAAGGAGGACCTAGGGCATAGAGATAGATGCTAGAATACGAGAATACGATTCTTTAGAAAACTTTAAGGTTGTAAACCCTAATACTCAAGAATATTCTTAAGATTAAAGTTTAGATTCCGCATAAACTTTAATACAAATCAAAGACAATTTCTACATAAGTTATATTGGATTTATTCAATATTAACTTCACCTTTACAAGCTAAGGGAAATCAATCAAGTGCTCAACTGGGATCAACAAGTGGTATCAGAGCTTGTGATCTAGAGACTGTGAATCAAGAAGAACCTGTTTAATCTCATCTCACTGAAGAAGGAAGATATGGATTCAGAATCTACTCACATGATAACTACATCAAAGGTGCCCATGCTCAAGTATGGAGTGTATAAGCTATGGAGAATGACGATCGACCAGTACATTCAGATGGTTGATTACTCTATGTGGGAGGTCATAGAGAATGGAAATCAACTACCTAAGACTGAAACTTATGTTGAGGGTGTTACAATTACTTTGCCTATCAAGACTGCTGAAGATAAGGCACAAAGAAGGCTGGAAGTAAAGGCTAGAAGCACTTTTATGATGGGGATTCCTAATGACCATCAGCTAACCTTCAATCACATCAAGGATGCTAAATTGTTGCTACAAGAAATTGAGAAAAGGTTTGGAGGGAATGCTGCAGCCAAGAAGACAAGGAAGAACCTCTTGAAGCAACAATATGAAATTTTTGCTGCTTCCAGTTCTGAAACTCTTGATCAGACTTTTGACAGACTTCAGAAACTTATCAGTCAACTGGGACTTGTGGAAGTCTCAATTTCTCAAGAAGATGTCAACCAAAAGTTTCTGAGAAGCTTGTCACCAGAGTGGAATACACACACTGTGGTATGGAGAAACAAGGATGATATTGATACCATGAGTTTGGATGATCTGTACAACAATCTTAAAGTCTATGAACCTGGAGTCAAGGGATCATCAAGCTTATCAACAAGCACACAAAACTTAGCTTTTGTGTCCTCCTCCAATAACAGTACTAGCAGTACTAATGAAGCAGTTAACACTACTCATGGAGTTAGTACTGCTGGCATACAAGTCAATGTTGTTGGGTCTTCAACCCTGGATAACTTGAGTGATGTTGTTATCTATGCTTTCTTGGCTGGTCAATCTACTAGTCCTCAAATAATGCATGAAGATTTAGAGCAGATCTATCCAGATGATCTTGAAGAGATGGATTTGAAGTGGCAGATGGCGATGTTGACCATGAGGGCAAGAAGATTTTTAAAGAAGACTGGAAGGAACCTCAAGGTTAATGGGCAAGATAACTTGGGTTTTGATAAATCCAATATTGAATGCTACAACTACCATAGGAAGGGTCACTTTGCAAGAGAATGCAGGGCTCCAAGAAGCCAAGATTACAAGGCTGGAGAGAGTTCTAGGAAAGCTAGGGAAACAACAACTTCTACAGCTTTGGTGTCTCAATGTGATGGTCTTGGTGGATATGATTGGAGTGATTAAGCAGCTGAAGGACCTAACTTTGCACTTATGGCCTACTCTTCTTTATCAAGTTCTTATTCCGAGGTATCAAATGATTCTGGTTGTTCATTTAAATCATGTTTAGATACCATTGAAGAACTTAAGGCTAGGAATGAAAAGCTAATGGAAGAGGTTAAAATGTTAAAGTTAGACAATTTAGGCTATAAAGTAGGTCTAAAATCTGTTGAGGAAAGACTTGATTTTTTTTAAACAAAATGAGTTAGAATATGTAGAAAAAGTGAATGTTCTTGAAGGTAGGCTTTTTGTTAAAGAACATGAAGTTATGGGGCTTACTAAAAAGTTAGAAAAGGCTAAAAAAGAAAAAGATGCAGCTTATCAGGAATTAGAAAAACATCAGGTTAAGGTTAATAAGCTTGAGTTTGCATCTGAAAGTGTTAATAAGACAATTTAGTGTTAGTTAATGAGGCGAGGTAGTGAAATAGGTTGTAATGAAGTTACTCCCTCAATAACTGGAAAGTATGTACCCCCTATTCCTGAATTGTCTTGTCTAGGTGAGTCAAACGTTAAGCCTTTAGGAGAAAGTAGTAAGTCTAATAAGGAAAAACCTAAGGCTTAAAGGAAGTATTTTGATGCACCTATTATTGAGGATTGGGTGTCTGATGATGATGAGGATCAGGAAAATGCTAAACCTAAGGTTGAGAGTGTAACTGTCAAACCTAGAGTTGAACAGATTAAATTTGTCAAACCTAGTTTTGGTAATAAAGTGTCTTAGAAAATTGTTAAATACACTGAGCAACCTAGGCAGAACACAAACAGGCCTAGAGGAAATCAGAGGAGTTGAAATGGTATGATATCTCAAAGATTAGGAAGTGACTTTGAGATGATCAATAAGGCTTGTCATCATTGTGGTAGTTTTGAACATTTGCAAGATAACCGTTTTTACTATCAAAAACTAGTATGGAACTATGCTAGGAGGGTGAACCATAAAAGTTTTTCTAAAAGTTCTCACCCACATGCTAAAAGAAACATGGTTCCATCAGCAGTACAAACAAAATCTGGTTTAGTATCAGTTACAACTGCTAAGCAAAATGTTTCTAAACCAGCAGTAGTAACTAATACTACTAGATCAGTTAGTGCTGCTACCACCAAAAAAACAGTGAATAGTGCTAGACAATTGACTAAGTTTTCAAACAAAGCACATTCAACTGTAAAGAAGCCCATTCAAAAGACAACAGCAATTGGTGCTGCTAAGGCAAAAGCAGTAGTTTCTACTGTTAAGCCAAAAGCATTAACTGATACTATTTTGGGAAATCACTTTTATGTTGTTAAGGCCTCAGCTTGTTGGGTCTGGAAACCAAAAGTTAAAGTTTTAGATCATGTTTCTAGAAACAGCAGTGCATCTATAGTTTTAAAGAAATTTGATTATGTAGATGCACAAGGCAGATCAAATTTAGTATTGGCTTGGGTTCCCAAAATGAACTGATTTTCTTACTTTATGTGCAGGGCAATCCACAGGTGAAATTAAAAGATAAAAGAGTATTTGACAGTGGATGCTCAAGGCACATGACTGGAAACATGTCTTATCTTGAAGATTTTGAAGCTATTGATGAAGGATATGTTGCTTTTGGGAGTAATCCCAAAGGAGGGAAAATCACTGGTAAAGGTACTATAAAAACTGGTAAATTGGATTTTGATAATGTGTATTTTATCAAAGAGCTTAATTTTAACCTTTTTAGTGTCTCACAAATGTGTGACAAAAAGAACAGTGTTCTTTTTACTGACACTGAATGTATTGTCTTATCACCTGACTTTAAGTTAACTGATGAAAGTCATGTTCTACTTAAAGTTCCTAGAACAGACAATATATACAGTGTTGATTTAAAGAATATGGTTCCCAAAGGAGGTTTGACTTGTCTCTTTGCAAAAGCTACATCAGATGAATCCAAACTTTGGCATAGAAGACTTGGACATTTAAATTTCAAAACTATGAATAAATTGGTTAAGGGGAATCTTGTAAGAGGTTTACCTTCAAAAGTTTTTGAAAATTCTGAAATATGTGTTGCTTGTCAGAAGGGAAAACAACATAGAGCTTCTTGTAAGGCCAAAGTAGTGAACTCTATCAGTTAGTCATTACATATGTTGCACATGGACTTATTTGGACCAACATTTGTAAAGAGTTTAATGAAAAAGATGTATTGCCTAGTTGTCACAGATGACTATAGTAGGTTTACTTGGGTGTTCTTTTTAGCAACTAAGGATGAAACCAGTAGCATTCTTAAGGCTTTCATAACCAAGGTAGAAAACCTAGTTAACCATAAGGTTAAAGTGATAAGATGTGACAATGGAACTGAGTTCAAGAATAGGGAGATGAACCAGTTTTGTGAGGTGAAAGGTATTGAGAGACAATATAGTGTTGCTAGAACTCCTCAACAAAATAGAGTTGCTGAAAGGAGGAATAGAACACTTATTGAGGCTGCTAGAACAATGTTAGCTGATTCTAAATTACCTACTACTTTTTGGGCTAAAGCAATAAATAATGCTTGTTATGTGCAGAATAGGAGTAAGGTAGTTAAGCCTCATAACAAGACCCCTTATGAACTTTTACATGGTAGAAAACCATTGCTAGATTTCTTAAGACCATTTGGATGTCCTGTTACTATCTTGAATACCATAGATCACTTAGGCAAGTTTGATGGCAAGGCTGATGAAGGATTCTTTGTTGGATACTCAATGAATAGCAAATCTTTTAGAGTATTCATTAGTAGAACCAGGAAAGTAGAAGAGAACTTACATGTTAGGTTTAGTGAGAGTACACCTAATGTTGCAGAGAGTGAACCAAACTGTCTGTTTGAGATTGATTCCCTAACCAAATTTATGAATTATGAGCCAGTTGTTGCAGGTGCAGAGTCTAACAATTTTGTAGGCACAAAAGCAAGTAATGATGTAGGTCAAGCTGATAAAGAGTCAAGACCTGACAAAGATTATATTTTGCTGCCTATTTGGACTGCTGATCCACCCTTCTCAACCCAAGAGTCAAAGAGTTCACAAGATGATAAAGAAGATGGTGCAAAATCTTCTAATGATGATAAAGAGGTTAATGAAGAAAAGCAGAATGATGAAAAAGATGATGTATCAGATGATATTAACACTAGCAGTACTAATTCTGTTAATACTGTTGAGCCAAGTGTTAATGTTGCTGACAAGAAAGGCATATCTTTTGATGCTGATGATTGTCCAGATGATCCAGACATGCCTGAATTGGAAGAAATTTATCATGATACTGATGAAGATGTACTGGTGCAGAGGCTGAGTTAACCAATATGGAAGATGAGGTGCCGGTCAGTCCTGTTCCAACTACCAGAGTTCACAAGAATCATCCTAAAGATCAAATCATTGGAGAGCCAAAATCTGCTGTACAAACAAGGAAGATGATAAAAGATTTGAAGGAACAAGGTTTCTTTGCTAGATCCCTTCATCAAAGAAACAGTCACAAAGACCTTCAAAATTGTCTGTTTGCATGTTTTCTATCACAAATAGAACCCAAGAATGCTTACAAAGCATTGCAAGATCCAAGCTAGGTAGAAGCTATGCAAGAAGAACTTCTACAATTCAAGCTTCAAGAAGTTTGGACACTGGTAGATTTTCCTAATGGGAAGAGGGCAATTGGTACTAAATGGGTTTTTAGATGCAAAAGGGATGAAAGAGGCATTGTGATAAGAAACAAGAAAAGATTAGTAGCTCAAGGATACACACAAGAAGAAGGTATATAATTATGATGAAGTATTTGCTCCAGTTGCAAGAATTGAAGCCATTAGATTATTCTTGGCTTATGCTTCATACAAAGACTTTGTACTGTATCAAATGGATGTTAAAAGTGCTTTTCTGTATGGGACTATTGAAGAAGAAGTTTATGTCTCACAACCACCTGGTTTTGAAGATCCTAATTTTCCTGACAAGGTTTACAAGGTGGAGAAGGCACTGTATGGTCTACATCAAGCTCCTAGAGCTTGGTATGACACATTGTCAACATACTTGTTGAACAATGGTTTTAGTAGAGGGAAGATTGATAAAACCTTGTTTATCAAAAGGGACAAAGATGATATCTTGTTAGTTCAAGTTTATGTTGATGATATCATTTTTGGATCAACAAACAAGGCTTTATGTGTAGAATTTGAAAAGCTTATGCATGAGAGATTTTAGTTGAGTTCAATGGGTGAACTTACATTCTTCTTAGGGCAAAAAGTTAAACAAAAGGAGGATGGCATATTTATCAGTCAAGATAAGTATATGTCTGAAATTTTGAAGAAGTTTGGATTTGCTTATGTGAAGCCTGCAAAGACAACTATGGAAACATCCAAGCCCTTGCTCAAAGATGAAGATGGTGAAGAAGTTGATGTGCATTTGTATAGATCAATGATTGGCTCATTGATGTATCTTACAGCGTCAAGACCTGATATAATGTTTGCTGTATGTGCCTGTGCAAGATATCAAGTCACACCTAAAGTTTCACATCTTAATGCTGTGAAGAGAATTTTTAGATACTTGAAAGATCAACCCAAATTAGGCCTTTGGTATCCAAAAGATTCACCTTTTGACTTGGTTGCATACACTGATAGTGACTATGCTGGAGCTAGCTTGGATAGAAAATCAACAACAGGAGGTTGTCAGTTTTTGGGTTGCAGGATGATTTCATGGCAGTGCAAGAAACAAACTGTGGTTGCAAATTCCACAACTGAAGCTGAGTATGTAGCTGCTTCAAGTTGCTGTGAACAAGTGCTCTAGATTCAGAATCAGTTGCTGAATTATGGGTACAATTTTATGCACACTAAAATATATAATGATAATAGCAGTACTATGTGCATTATTAAAAATTCTGTTTATCATTCAAAAACAAAACATATTGAGATAAGACATCATTTTATAAGAGATTGTTATGAGAAGAAGCTGATTCAAATTGTTAAAATTCATACTGATAATAATGTTGCAGATTTGCTCACAAAAGCTTTTGATGTGGGTAGACTTCAATTTTTGGTTGTCAGTATTGGAATTGTTAATCTTTGAAATTTCTTATACATGATTCTACAGGTGGTATCTGATAAAAATTCTTATCTCTTTATGTTTTTGTAAAGGTTTTTAAAGGATTAGTATTGTTATTAGGTCAATAAATTCTTTCTGCTAAGTATACTTAAGTGTTGTTGGTGTACTTACAACTGCTGTGTTATTGCTGCTAATTATGCTTAGAACTACAAAGTTTAACTTTAGAATTGCTAGTCAATGCTGCTAGTTTTTCTAGACAACTACTAAGTATAATTAGATGATGTACAATGTTATTGCTTGTGTTTTTCTTGGTTTTGGACTAACATTTGCAGGTTAAGCAAGCAATATCAGGTGGTATTGATGGTGTGTGAGAAGCAATATGGTACTTTGTTTGTTGTGGAGTATCTAATTAGTGATAGAATAGATTTGAGAATTTCTTGACAAAGGTTTACCCCTGAGTTAAGCACTTCTTTAAAGTCTTTTCTTGAAATCAAACTATCTTTGAACATGAATTGATGGCATAGTTAGTCAGATAGTAACTGCACTAACTCACTCTTTACCATTTTATACTATTCATTAGTATAATGTGTTAGTCTAAGGACATCTGTTATTGAGAACAGCGAGCAAAAGTGAATCTAATGCATTTGTATTAGAGGCAACACCTGCCACAAGCTGGAAATTCTGTCAAGAAAGCTCTTTTAATGATTTTATCTGATCACATGCAGTATTTATACTGATATTAATGGTTCTCACACAACCAGAGGTTAAAAGCAACCTAAAAAGATTAAGTGTCTTCCTTTACACTTAATCCCTTCAAAATTATTGAGTGCAGTATTATTTTTAAATAAATTGGGAAAATACTGCTGGGCAAATTGTTTTTGTTAAAAGTTAGTGTTGCTAAGCATAAATTTAGTGCTGCTAAGTCTAACTTAGTGCTGCTAGGTTTCTTCTGCTAGGGTTGGAACTGCAGGGTATGTTTGTGTAAATTTTTACATAAAGGGTATAAATCCCCAATTGTGTCTCACAATCAGTTTTACGCGTACACAATTGACTCTAATCCAAACCCTAATCAAGTTTTAATCGCTAAATCGCAAAACCCCCAAATCAAATCATACTGTCGAACCTAACTTTTACTGAACCTCATAATAATGTTGCCTTTTTAGAAAAATCCAATGAGTCTGTAGATTTTGCTGAGATCATTGATTTCCTTAATGCAAGTTATATTCGGTTTGCATTAACAGTAAAACCTACTATATACACTTCCAACATTATCCAGTTTTGGTCGTCAGCTAAGGTCAAAACTATTAATGGGGAAGTACCAATCCATGCTCTTGTAGATGGGCAGAGGATTCTTATTACAGAGGCGTCTATTCGAAGAGATCTTCTCCTAGATGATGCTAACGGAATTGAGAATCTTCCAAATGCTATAATCTTTGAAAAACTTTCACTGATGGGCTATGAGAGAAAATCAAATGCTTTAAAGTTTTATAAAGGTAATTTTTCTCATCAGTGAAAATTCTTAATCCATACTGTCTTAGTGTGTCTAAGTCCAAAGACCACTGGGTGGAATGAATTTAGCCGCAATTTAGCTTCTGCTATAATTTGTTTGGCTGAAACTACTCAAAGATTTAATTTTTCAAAATTAATTTTTGATAGTATGGTTAAGAACTTGGATAGTTCTTCAGGTAAATACTTTCTATATCCAAGGTTTTTGCAACTCTTTTTGGACAACCAATTTGTAAATAAGAAAAGTCACAAAAGAGTTTATTCCACTCCTTGTCTTACCAAAAAGATTTTACCAATATGAGGAGGAATGGAAAAGATTTTTTTAGAGAAACTGACACCTTTGTTTCCAACAATGGTGGCACTAGCCCAAACCCAAATGGGTGAAGGTTCAACAATCCCAGCTGGTACCCATCACACACCCATACTTTTGGCAACATCTCATCAACAACCTAAAAAGACCTATCAACGTAGGATTCACACCAAGACCACTGAGCTACCTCAGGCTATTGGTTCTATACCAACTGTTGCATATGAGGTTGTCACTGGTGGGGAGAGTGACATGTTGGTAAGGGATGTCACTACTGTTTCTAGCTTAGAAGCAGCACAAGACAGTGGTAACATCATTAAGACCCGAACCAAGACAACTTCTAATGAGTCAGGTCCTCATGGAACTGATTCAGGTGAAGGACCCAGTCACCTGGATACAATGGGGGGGTTCAGATGTTCATCCTAGGGGTGAGACTGAACTTAACTTTTCCAATGATCCACCTCTCGGGCTAGGTAACACAAGCCGAAGTGGTGAGGATAGTATGCAACTTTTAAATGAATTGATGGATAAATGTACCAAGCTGTCTGCACAAATTCTTGATCTACAAACACTAGCTGCTTCTCAAGATGGAGTAATCAAAGCTCAAGGTGGGAAGATAAAGGCTTTGAATAGAAGGGTTAGGTATTTGGAAGGAGTCAAAGGATCAAGAATTACCAAACACAAGGTTAAATCTTCTGAAGCTTTAAAGGATGCTCCCAAACAGGGGGGAATGAAGGCAAAGTTTCAGGGGAGGCTAAAGAGGGTGAAAGTATTAGTGCAGAGAGTGATCCTATGGATTTTGTAGTTGCTGATAACTAAGAGAATCAAGTGGTGCTTGATAGCTATTTGGCCAAGGTTACTACTGCTGATAGTGCTGCTGATCAGGGTGTTATTGCTGCTAGTGGTCCAAAAGTTATTGCTGCTAGTGAGCCAGTTACAGCAGCTAGTACAAAAGTTAGTACTGCTACACCAGAGGATACAACTGATGCTAGTGTAATTGCTAAGCTGAAGACATCCAAGCCAGTAACCAAAGGTGTTGTAATACAAAAGCGATCATCAAAGCCAAAAGCTAAACAATCAACTCCACAGGTACAAGGCAAAGGCAAAGGAATTCTTATTGAAGAGCCTGTGGAGAAACCATTATCAAAAGAAAAGCAATTACAATTAGATGCTGAAGTTGCTGAGAAGTTAGCACAAGAGTTTGAGGCTGAGAACAAGAAAATTTTGGAACAAACAAGAATACAAGAAGAAAAAGATGCTAAAAATGCAGAGTTAATAGCTGTATGGGATGAGGAAAGGGCTCAGGTTGATGCTGATTGTGAACTTGCTAAGAAACTACAACAAGAAGAGCAAGATCAATACTCAATAGATGAAAGAGCTAGGATGCTGAAAGAACTCATTGATACAAGAAAGAAGTTTTATGCAACACAAAGATATGCAGTTAAGAAGAACAAGCCACCCACTCCAGCACAAAGAAGAGCTTTCATGTGTGCTTATTTGAAGAATATGGACAATTGGAAACTAAAGGATTTGAAATTGTTAAATGATAAAAGAATTGAAGAATTATATGCAATTGCCAAGAGAAAGACTGAAAGCTTCTTGAATGATGAGGTAGTGAAGGGCAGTGAAGAAAAGAAAGAAGAGAAAACAAGTTCAAAGAGAGCAGGTGAACAGTTGGAAAGAAAAAGCAGTAAAAAGAAGAAGACTGAGCACAAAGTAGAGAAAGAGCAGAGCAGAGAACAAGAGCAAACTGAGCAAGCTGATGCAGATGTAGAACAAATGCAAGCTCACACTGAACTTGCAGTTGTCCCTGTAGAAAAACCTGAAGGAGAAGCCATGGATGCAGAACCTTTAAATGTAAAACAACCCATTGTTGCTTTCCAGTCTGGATTTCATGGGAAAACAGTTTATTGTGATATTAAGAGGCATGATGGTTCTTCTCCAAGGTTTGTAAGCTTTCATCAAATGGTTGATTATTTTGACAGAGAAGATATGGTGGCTCTATGGAGGTTATACAAAGAAAGATTTGGTTATAAAACACCAGAACAAGTCTTTGATAGAGTCAACTAGGAGTATTTGAAGGTAATGTTTGAACCAAATCATGAGGATGAATGTTGGAGAAAGCTAAGGCACAACACTGTTATAGAATGGAAACTTTTTCAGGGTTGTGGAGTACATGTTTTGACTGCACATGGGCTGATGATCTACATGCTTGTAGAAAAGGATTACCCTTTAAAGTTTCACAAAGACATTCTACATCAGATGTTGTTTGGAAAGAAAAGACTCCAGCTTCAGTTTCCTAATGATGAGATGGCTTATAAATTGCTCAAGAAAATGGAAAAGGATCTAGGACCCAAGAATATGTCATAGGATTAATTGTTTGGGATCATCCTCTTAGTAGTTGTTCAAGATTAAAGAGAAACTTGATGATTTTGAGAGAAAATATCAAGTTTAGGGGAGGATTGATGGGTTTTAAAGCTGCTGATGTTTGATTAGTTAAGACTGCTGACGGAATTTGCTCAAAGACATTACTACTGCTAGACAACATGTAACTACTGCTAGTTCAACACTACAACTGCTGAAGTATTTATACTGCTAGAATGTATATTTAGTACTGTTTATGAGATAAACATGTATAGTTGGTTAGATAATCATAGAAAATATTCTTTCAAGATTTATCTTGTATAGCAAGATATTGTAAGTCGACTAGGACTCCTTAGTCTATAAAAGGAGGACCTAGGGCATAGAGATAGATGCTAGAATACGAGAATACGATTCTTTAGAAAACTTCAGGGTTGTAAACCCTAATACTCAAGAGTATTCGTATTATTGTATTAATAATATTGAAGTGGTTCGTTTGAGATTGTTTTGTTTAAATCTTGTTAAGATTAAAGTTTAGATTCCGCATAAACTTTAATACAAACCAAAGACAGTTTCTACATAAGTTATATTGGATTTATTCAATATTAACTTAACCTTTACAAGCTAAGGGAAATTGATCAAGTGCTCAACTGGGATCAACAAAACGTGCAAAAATGAATAAAATATTGTAAAAACGGACGTAAAGGTGTAAATAAGGATGAAAACATGTAAAAACGAACAAAACGTGTAAATACGGATGAAAACGTGTAAAAACGGACGAAAACGTGTAAATACGGATGAAAACGTGTAAAAACGGATGAAAACGTGTAAAAACGGACGAAAACGTGTAAACACGGATGAAAACGTGTAAAAATGGACGAAAACGTGTAAATACGGGTAAAAATGTGTAAATACGGATGAAAACGTGTAAAACGGATGAAAACGTGTGAATACAGAGGAAAACATGTAAAAACGGATGAAAACGTATAAAAATGGACGAAAACATGTAAATAAGGACGAAAATGTCTAAATACAGACGAAAACGTGTAAATACGGAAGAAAACGTGTAAAAATGGAAGATAAACGTGTAAATACGGACGAAAATGTGTAAAAACGCACGAAAACGTGTAAATACGGATGAAAATGTGTAAATACGGACGAAAACGTGTAAATACGGATGAAAACGTGTAATAACGGACGAAAACGTGTAAATACATATGAAAACGTGTAAAAACGGATGAAAACGTATAAAGACCGGAAAAAAAAGGTGTAAAAACGGACGAAAACGTTAGAAAACCAAATTTTTGGTTATTTACTAACGGTCGTTAGTCTAAAGGACTAACGGTCGTTACTCAGTTGTCAAAAGATTTGAAAAAGAAGATGACAAGGGCTTTTTGGTCATTTCAATCAGATATGGACTGGATCCGTAACATATGCAAACCACAGTGACTGAATCAGTAAAAAAAAAAACTTCAGTGACTGAAAGTGAAAAAACCGCCAAACCATAGTGACCATTTATGTAATTAACTATTTTAAAAATTACAATTTACAAATTATATCCTCAACAATTTCATTCATTAAATAATCTAATACTTCATTAATAAAATTAGACATTACAGTATGAAATAAAAACGTTACAAATAAAAAAAATACGCCTAAAAAAATTACGAAGAAAAAAGTACAAAATTAAATAACCACTACGAGTACATAAAAAACGAAATAAAAATAAATTAAGTAAATAAAATAAAACTATTCGGGTGGGGGTGGTGGCAAATTATATTTTTCTGCGATTTTCTTCTTTTCTAATTCGATCCAATACGCAGCGGCCGGATTCATCTCCTTCGTGTTAATACCGAGAAATTTAAATTCTTTCAAACGCATTATCGTCCGGATGACATAGCTTCCAATTGGCTTGACGAACTTCCCCTGGTGCTAGTCGTGGTATCGGATTTTTTTTTTCGGCGCATGGTTTGCCGGCCGGACGTGGTAGTTCATCAACACCGAATAGCTCTTGGTTACTTTCACCGGGGACTTCTCCGGTTAAGTCAACCGGTTTTGGCGCGTCCCATTTTGGACACCCCTTCAAAATTTCACACGCTTCCTTTTGAGCAAACGAAACACCTTTATGCTCGTCACGATACATTTGTCTAGCCCGTTTCATATTATCCATTTCATTTTCACCACTTTTTGCCAAGCGTTTAGCACATTTGAAAACCACATTGAACTTTTGGCAATTTTCGTTCACCGTATGCCACTTGCTTGTTAGCATATCCTTGTTGCGAAGTTGAAATTTTTTCTTGTTGAACTCGTTCATAACCCGATACCAAAACGTGGTGCACTTTTGTGAAACTCCGACATTTTGATCCTCGGAAACTGTAACACCCGGTAATTTTCCAAAACCTTTTTCACTAGCCAAATATTTATTTTTGCATCACCTTAGCATTTAAACTTTTTCCTGAACTTATTTGAACTTGAGAAACGTGAGATATCTTGAGAAATGTGAACGTTATCCCTTTATTGAGTCGGCACAACCTAGAAAGCACGAAACGAATTGATTTGCCAAATAAATTAACTTCGAGAAAGTTATGCGTGTTTATACTAATTTTTACTAGAAAAATTATTTCGGAAATAATGGCGCAAGTTTTGTAAATTTTTGTATCCGTTTGGTACGTTAAATGGGCCCTGCGAGAGATATATGAAAAGTTTACCTCTTTGTCACTTTTACCCCCTCCGCCCACAGTTTCACCCACAACCCTTACACTTTCATTTGCCCACCTTTGGCCCCTCCCATCTTATTAAACATTTTTTCTTTCTCTCTCTTCTCATAATAACACACACACGCCACTCCCTCTCTCTCTCTCCCCTTTTGCCGAAACCCTACCGGCCGCCACCACCGTCGCCGAAAAAATTTTCGACCACCACTCAAATTTCACCCACGCGTAGATCAAGACCTCCTCTTCGTTTCTGGAGAGTTTGAAGACTTTTGGAGCTCGTTTGTTTGTGTCCGCCACGCCACCGCCGCACCACCGTAGCGCCACCACCACACCGCTTCACCCCCACCACCTCCTCTCTCCCTTTTGGTAACTCACGCGCCCCCTCTCCTTCTTTTTCATCACCTTTTATCAAACCCTAATCCTAATAAAAACTTTTAAAACCGTTTTGTTTTAATCAAAAAAGGGTGGATCCGAGTTTTTTGACCCGTGACTCGCTTGGACTCATTCCGAGTCACGTGACTCAGCCGAGTCAACTCGCGAGTCGAGTTGACTCGGGGTGAGTTCTTGTTGTTTTTTATTTATTTTGTTTTGTTTTAACTTGTTTTCTTGTTTTGTAGCTTGGTTTGGATTTGGATTGGATTTTGGTGTTGGTTTTGTCTCGGTCGAGAGCCAAGAGGTCTCGTGTAGCCTTGAGCCGTGACTCGTTGAGTCACGGCATAACTTTAGGGTTGTTTGTTTTGGTTTGAGTTTGGATAGATTTGGATTTGGTTGTGTTGGTGGTTAGGCCGAGAGCCCTATGGCTCGAGTGGGAGTAAGCCGTGACTCAAGGGAGTCACGGCTAGAGTTTTAGTTGTTGGTTGTGTTGGTTTTGGATTTTCTTTTTGGTTTGAGTCCTATCCGAGAGCTCATAGGCTCAATAGGAGCCAATCCGTGACTCGTGGGAGTCACGGCTATGGTTGGTTTGATGTTTTGGTTGTAGCCGAGGGTTTGGATTGTTGTCGTGGTCAAATAGTGTGAACCGTGGCTCAAGGGAGTCACGGCTAAGGTTGATTGGTTTTGGTTGTCGAGTACCATGAGTCGTGACCCAAGAGGGCTACGACTTATTAGTTTGGGGTTTAGCCGAGACCTCTTAAGGTCTTGGTGTCGAATGAGTCAAGTTGAGACTCAAGGGAGTCTCGGCCGTGTAATACTCGAGGTTAGAAAACCACGAGTTAGTATCGAGTCATTTTTGGACTTGGATAAGTCCTTAATGGGTCTAGTATTATTAACCTTGGGCTGAAAAGCCAAAAGTGAGTCCATTAGAGTGTGAGTAAGCATTTGGCCGAAGCCCAATGCATGTGGCCTAGTATTCTATTTTCGTTTTCATTTGTCCGTTACTATTTATTTATTTGTTTGACAATATGGTGTTTCGGATAAATATTTCGATAACTTGGGATTGATTTGGACATTGGACTTGGATATTATAAGATTGGACGTTATTGGATTTACGGTATTAGCTGATGAGTGTCTAAATACTCATCATTTTATACCCATAATAGACACTAAAATGACCTAAAACACCTGAATTATACTGCAGATATCCTTGGTTTGTGTTTTATGTGTCTCAGGTACTGAAGGATTGAAAACGGAACGAAAACGATCATTTTTGGGATCGACTCGACAACAATGATCAAGTAAAGACGAAAGTCAAAGACAGAGTCAAAGTCAACCCCTAATTTACCAAAATGACACAAATGGTCCCTGGAAATAGATTTGATTTTTGGCAGCTATGGTCCTTGGATTTTCAGAATTGTACAACTTTGATCCCTAAGATTTAACTAAAATCCAATTTAAATCCTTACTCATTAAACCCAGCTGCTAAACTACATATAAACCCAACCCAACTACTAAACTAAACCCTTTTACCCAATCCAAACCATCACCCAGCCCACACACTACACCAATGCCCAAAATACCCAACCCGATCCAACCCACTACCCTTAACTAATACCACAGTTTGACTGTGGTCAAACCTTCTTCCCTTAAAACTAAATGCCGCCAAAACCATACCAGAAACCACCATTTCCACCGCCTTATCCCTGACACACCCACCCCCTCCTCCTATCTCACTTCACCTAACAAACCAAAATACATTTAATGCTTCTTCCTTATTACACTCAATCAGAACCAAGTGGGTTTAGCCACTTTACCAGTTTTCCCGCCAAAATCCATTTGGACGATTAAGATGAGTTCAAAGCCATCCAAGGGATCAGAAGTGATCAGAGAAGAAGATGAGACTTATCCCACCTTAGTTGTAGTATAAATAACACATTTTGTAAGCCTATTGAGGCAAGTAAGTAATAAGTAAGTAGTTAAGTAGAAAAGTAGTTAGAAGTAGTTTAATAGTAGTTAATTTAGCTATAATCGTATTTCATATTCAGTATTTGTAATTTTGTAATTTCAAACTTCAGTTGTTAATTCAAGTTAAATTCAGTCATGTTATTCTAATTTCAAGTAATCTGTTAATTCGAGTTAAGCTCTAGACCTATTAATGAACAATCAGAAACACTCCTTACCCTTGCTATAAGCTTATACAAGCTTATAATAGCTTTTTGTAAGCTTATATAGTGATTAGCAGTTCTTAATTTCAAAGAATGAAGAAAGTCAACAAAAAGTCAAAATAAGCAATTCAGTTGTGATCAGCTGTTCTGGAATAAACTAATGGGTGTTTAAGCTTGGTAAGTGACAAACCAAGTTTAAGTTCTGATCAGTTTCTCTTGTTTCATTGCCCTCACAGTTGTAAGCAATTCTCAAGTTTTTGCATTATTTCCATATTACTGTACTAGTGCTTATTGTTAGCTTATTATAATAGTTTTGTGCTTATTAGTAGTCTCTAAGTGTATTTCATCTGTGTTATTAGTTTCATATAGCCTGTTCTTTGTTTTTCTTAAAAACCTTATAAAAAAGCCAAAAATAGCTTATATAGATAAGAGCTTATTTCAGTACTTATCAGTATTGAAAATATGCTTTTCAGTACTTAATTAGCTTAGTGTAATCTTATTATACCAACAGTTAGTTCAAAATAGATTGTTTCATTTAAAAAACCCAGACATACCCTCTAGTAAGGGGTGTTTGGTTTAAGCTTATTTGAAGGGTAATATAGCTGACCACTGTTCATTGACCATTTGCTTAACTTTGATCTTGCTTAAAATAGACTAGATAAGGTGTTTTTAAGTTCCCTTAAGCCCATTAAATAGGAAACATGGTTTTCAGTGGATTGTGGTAATTTAAGGCACCAAAATGATCAAATAAGCCATAATAAGCCACAAGCTAATTTGGACCTTGTCTCTAGCATTTCTGTAGTCCCTTTAGTCCATTTAGTGAACACATAAAAGAATCCATTAGGTTTGTGCCCTCTGCACACAACCTGATCTCACAAACCATAGCAGACTAAATTTTCGTATTTTGTGATCTGCATCAAATTTCTATTATTTTTCATTTCTTCATCTTAAGTCCAATTCAGCTGAAATTTGGCACGCATATAGTTTGCTAGCTTGTGTACTTAGTCATATTTTTAGTTTATTTTTTAGAATTTTTCTAACCAGCTTTTCAGCAGCTTGAAAAGACCCCTTTTTGCCCTGCACCACAAGCTTATCAGCAGACCAATGCCTTGTTCTGTGCTTATTTGCTTATTCCCATAGCATTTTCTGAATATTTTAGCTTATTTATAGTAATCTCAGTCTATTTTAGCTTTGTCCATTCCCTGTTAGCTTATTTAATTAGCTTATAGCTTATTAACTAAATTCCTTGTTCAAAATATATATATATATATATATATATATATATATATATATATATATATATATATATATATATATATATATATATATATATATATATATATATATATATTAAAAACCTTACTGTTGAGATAAGCAGCTTAATAGCAGCTTATTTAATAAGTTCTAAAAATATTCCATTTTTTAAAGTTGGTTAATTTTAGCTTAAAAATAAGTAGCAAAAAGAAAATTAGAAAAAAAATAAGTTTTGGAAAAAGGGTAGGCCTGGGATTCGAACCCTGGACCTCTTGCCTAGCAAAGCCTCAACACCACAACACACTACCAACTGCCCTTGGGACTTCCCTGGGTATAGTTTGTAATTTTTATTATTTAACCTTGTCTTTCCATTTTAGCTTATCCGAATTATTTAGCTTAATATCAGCTTATTAAAATAAGCTGGTGCCTTCTTTATATTTTTCCTAGGTCTGTCATATCATAAAGTATTTTTAGAAAAAGTTTCATAATTTTTGGAATAGTTTTAGTATTTATTATCTATTTTTCTTTTTAAAACTGTTTTTAATTCATAATAAAAAATATAAAAGTCAGAAAAATATAAATCTTTTTTCTAAAATTTTCTTTTATTATTTAGGATTTAAGAAAAATAATTTGGTACTTGTAGGATTTATTTTTATAGATTTCACTTTTTAATCGCGTTTTTATAATTCCCGTAACGCGTTTTTAATATAATTTGTTAATCTGAATTTTATTTTGAGAATTTGTTTCTCATTATTTAATTAGAATATAAAAAAGAAAAATTTTCATATCATCAGTCACTCTAATCCAAACCTTAACGATTGCCCATTCACACCTCGTTGGGACACGACCCGGGTAACACTTGCCCGGTATCACACATATCGTATTCACGGGTTTTGTAAGTTAACCTTTTTCCTAAAGGGTTGATTTGTCATTTCCAGCGTATCACGTGTATCCGTCTGATATTATTTTTATATACTCACACACGGATCAAATTTTGGCGCCGCTGCCGGGGAGGTTGTGTTGCGACAATATCGTTGAGATTTTAAACGATTAGTGACTTGAGATCCTTCTTTCAGAAGTTTCCACTTTCATAAACCATATAAAATACAAAAATATTTTTCTTTTCTTTTATATATATAATATCATATAAAAATAAAAACCCAAAAACATTTTTCGTTTTATTGTAAAATAAAAGATAAAAGCAAAATTAATATAATATTCCTCAACTTGGGTATTATCATAATAAGTTCCCAAACCAAAGATTAAAACTTTCCTTTGTGTCGCTTGCGAATTTGGCTCACCTTTGATTGATAAACAAACTATAACGGAGGTTTAAGGAGGGTTTGACATTAAATTGTCGAACCGAAAGGAGCGGGTTTTTAAGGAGCATTTATTGCCCACCTTTGCTCCTCCGCCACTCTGTGCGTTTATCTTTCAGAGAGCTACCGTACGCTTGTTGATTTAAGGTTTTAAGTTCCTTGTGTTTTGCTTCGATCTTGTTTTAATTGAATTATTTGATTTAAGGTCAAGTTTTTTCCAAAAATCCAAAAAAATTGAAAAACCAAAAACCCCAAAAATATTTTTCCTCATCCTCTTAAACCGTTTGATTCTATCTTCTTAACCCTCCTTAATATTTAATTCTCATGTCGTCACTGGGCTATCGCTGTTTTGATTGTAAAGGTCCAGTGGGTGATAATTTTCGTTGTTCCAAGTGTGCGTGTGAGCAATGTGGAAAACGTGCACCAAAAGGATCTTGTTATTGATGTGAAGTAGCCCTCGAAGAAAAGCTTAATTCCATCGATAATACTCATCAAAGTCTTCCCGAACACCCTCCACAACCCCAGCCATCTTCACTCACTTAGCTTAATTGTTGTATATGTGAAAATCCGTTGGGGGATGATTCACAGTGTAAACGATGTTTTTGCACTTATCAATCCCCCACACTTGATTATCCAGATTTTCACAACGATTTCAGTACCCCTTCTCAGGATTCATTTCGGCAAGAACCTTGTTATCAAAACTTCAATGATACATCATTTCAAAATATGCCAAATGATCTTTGTGAATTTTGCGGGGGTTGTCCTCATCCAGAGTATGATTGTCGAACGGGTGACATGCTTGTCTATGAGCATGATCCTTGTAACAATTACGATTATTTCTATCACGACCAATCTCCACAGTATCAAATGATTCAACCTCAGCCTCAGCCATCTCCTCAAGTTTTAGCTATCGAAGATTTATTCCAAGAACTTCAAGATATGAGGAATGAACTTAATAATTTGGCTGCTAGGCATACTCAAGAAAAGCGTCATGGTGAATCTATGGAAGATTTACTCGCCATTGAACGAGCAGCACACAATAGTTTCTTGTTTAATCAAGCGTGCATGCTCGATGAAGAAGATGAAGACGACGAGGAGAGTACCATTCCTTTGAGCAATATCATTTCTCAACTCCCTCAGTCTATTGCAATCACATCATTTTTACCATATATGAACTCCAAGGACTCTCTTATTATGGGGGATGAGCCTATTAGCACTATTCCTGAAAAGGAATCGGACGAATTCATAAAGTCTAGTGCTGAGAACCTTATCCCAATCCCAAGTGAGTCTGAGGATATTTCCGACAGTGAAAGTGATTGTTCTTTTCGTAGTGATCAACCTCTTGACACTACTGATGATTTTTTCGGGACGTTTTCTAACCCTCTTTTCGATTCAAACGATGAATTTTTCGGGATTTTCTCTAATCCCCTTTTCAATTCAAATGATGATTTTTCCTCTAGTGATGATGAATCACTTTCTGAGGAAGTTCAAAATGAAAGTCTCAAAGTCTATTCGAATTCTCTTTTTGAATTTGATGATGAGTACTTTTCTAGCAAAATAAATCCTCTCTTTGATGAAGAGTTAGAAAACGATGAGGTCAAGGACTCTATTATTCATAAACTTGATGATGTGACCTCAACTCTTAATCCCGATATTGATCTTTCTCCGACATATGTGACATTTCCCGTTGAGGATCGCCATTATATTGACTTCACATATGTCGTTCGAGTTTTTCTACCTTTCTTCGCCTATAAGGTAGATTGTCCTTTCATTCACTCGTTTGGGAATGAGGACAAAGTTTTTGATCCCGGCATCTCCATTTATCAATCTTTTGAGCCGGATGTATCTCATCGGAGTGGAACTTTCAAGAAACTCAATGTTTATCAAAAACATTGAATGAAAGTCCGATGGAGATGGTTTCTTCCACTTGCTTCCCCATAGACCAATGAATTCGGGGTCGAGTCAAGCTAGTGACTCGGTTAACAAAAACATTAGCATTGCATGGGTAAACGCCCATGTTTCTGACTTCTTTCTATTTTATGACACTAAGTGTGGGGGGGAATCCCACTGTGCTGTGCTTTTGTGTGTTGTTTGCTCTTGTTTTCAGGTTTCCCTTGGATTGTGATGATTGCTGCGCCTGTTTTCAATCCAACCGCCCAATATCCTATCATTTTGCGAACGATTATCTAGGGATATCTTTTTAATCCTGTTTGTGAAAATTGAGATTTCTTTCACACACTTGGCTATTAGTCTTACCTTTTTACGTTCAAAGTGTCGGCATAATAGCCGGTACTTTGAATATTGAGGGCAATATTCATTTCTAAGTGTGGGGGGGAATTCTCTCGAATTTTGTCACATTTGTACCTTCTAGTGCCCTAGTACCCCCGTTTTGGCCAAAATTTTAAAATTTTTTCGTTCTTAAATAAGATATTGCAATAAAAAAAGAAGAAGTGTTTAGTCTTGATTAGGTTAGAACAAAGGGAATCCTGACTCTGCCAGAGTATTGATCTGGTTGCTTCCTTAACTATTAGACTAAGGTTTTACGATATGTGCAAATGAAAATGCTAAGCGTAGAGTAGTTGGTTCTCTTTAAGGGCTTATATAAGTAATCTATGGCTTTTCCTCCCAGAAGATAACTAATCTGATTAAATACGTGCTATTTTCAAACGTTTAAACGTTAAAATCATGTTGTTATGCAAAACAAATTTTTATACAATTTTAATATAGAGCCCGAGTTCAACTTTTTATTTTTATTTTTGAGAAAGAATATATATGTATGTATATTAAAAAAAAAAAAAAAAAAAAAAAAAAAAAAAAATGAAGAATGAAAAAATGATGAAAATGAAAAAGAAAAAATAAAATAAAATAAAATAAAATGGAATGATATTGCAAAATGCAAAAATATAAAGATATTGCAAAATGCAATAAGTTTTGATATTGTGAAAATAAAGATGTATGTGTTAATAAATGTAGGAAAATTGCTTTCTCTTAAATTTAAATCGGAACTTGAACTTGGATTCGTCAATTTTGTATAAAAGTTAAAACGGTAATTTAGTAGATTGCTGATTTCAAAGATCCCGAAAGCTCCGGTGCTATTCTCTGTGAGGTGTCAAAAACCTGGTCACCTAAAACCAACTGGTTTGGGATGTGCCGAGAAGAAAACCGTTACATGGAGTGATCTCATCTTTGAGTCTCTAATCTCTAAATGATTGTTTGTTGTTATCTAGTTAAGTATTTAATTCTAGCTTAGTGGGAATATCTTAAATCTTTGATATCGAAATTCCGCTGATTCCGGTACTATTCTCCGTGAGGTGTCAAAAGCCTGGTCACCTAAAACCAACTGGTTTGGGATGTGCCGAGAAGAAAGCCGCTACAAGGAAAAGGCCCTTTTGATCCTTAGATTTTCGAGGTTCCCGGTAAATTAGTATTTGACTTAAACAAATGGCAACCATAATAAATGTCGATTTTCGCGGTCAAAATTTTGAAAATGAGCACAGTCACCTAAACTTAATATATGCGGGAGTGAAAAGTTAAGTTTCGGCTTACATAGATTATTGGTATAAGTAGTGTTAGCATTTTACAAAAGCATTTGCACATTGAGTTTGAGCTTAGTTGGGAGTATCAAAAAGAGGATGACGATTTCAATTCCCTGGAGACACCAATTTTGTGTGAATCCCGTTCCATGATACCATTTTTGGTAATCAACCATGTTATATATTTTTATTCTAAGTTTAAATTTCCGGCATTACATAGAAAATCAAAATGGGGTTTACTTGGTATTCTTTTGATCCTTTCATTACTTCATATGATCGGATTGCTAGGGACTAGCAATAGCTTAGTGTGGGGGATTGATGAGTGTCTAAATACTCATCATTTTATACCCATAATAGACACTAAAATGACCTAAAACACCTGAATTATACTGCAGATATCCTTGGTTTGTGTTTTATGTGTCTCAGGTACTTAAGGATTGAAAACAGAACGAAAACGAGCATTTTTGGGATCGACTCGACAACAATTGTACATTTGATCAAGTGAAGACGAAAGTCAAAGACAGAGTCAAAGTCAACCCCCAATTTACCAAAATGACACAAATGGTCCCTGGAAATAGATTTGATTTTTGGCAGCTATGGTCCTTGGATTTTCAGAATTGTACAACTTTGATCCCTAAGATTTAACTAAAATCCAATTTAAATCCTTACTCATTAAACCCAGCTGCTAAACTACATATAAACCCAACCCAGCTACTAAACTAAACCCTTTTACCCAATCCAAACCATCACCCAGCCCACACACTACACCAATGCCCAAAATACCCAACCCGATCCAACCCGATCCAACCCACTACCCTTAACTAATACCATAGTTTGACTGTGGTCAAACCTTCTTCCCTTAAAACTAAATGCCGCCAAAACCATACCAGAAACCACCATTTCCACCGCCTTATCCCTGACACACCCCCTCCTCCTATCTCACTTCACCTAACAAACCAAAATACATTTAATGCTTCTTCCTTATTACACTCAATCAGAACCAAGTGGGTTTAGCCACTTTACCAGTTTTCCCGCCAAAATCCATTTGGACGATTAAGATGAGTTCAAAGCCATCCAAGGGATCAGAAGTGATCAGAGAAGAAGATGATACTTATCCCACCTTAGTTGTAGTATAAATAACACATTTTGTAAGCCTATTGAGGCAAGTAAGTAATAAGTAAGTAGTTAAGTAGAAAAGTAGTTAGAAGTAGTTTAATATTAGTTAATTTATCTATAATCGTATTTCATATTCAGTATTTGTAATTTTGTAATTTCAAACTTTAGTTGTTAATTCAAGTTAAATTCAGTCATGTTATTCTAATTACAATCAAGTTGTAACACCCCAACCCGACAAGGGTAAAGATATCACAATAATGGGTTCATATCAGATCAAAACAGAGCATACATCTACAGTAATACAAAAATCTCAAAGGATTACAAGTGAAATACTGAATCTACAAGGTTACAATGAAAACTTTCAAAACTAATTCTACAACATAATATCTTCCATCCAACTCTAATCCAGAATAGCTACCAAGCCTTCTAAGTCCAGAGGTACACTCTCACTCATTCCCAGCTTCCTACTAAAACCTGCCGCAGGAAAAGAAATGCGGCTGAGCTACGAGAGCTCAGTGAACAGATATATAGATGACAGAAACAATAGCAGAGAACAATACAGAAACAAACCAGGAATACAGATTATACAGATACAGAATTAAAGTGAAAGAATAGGAAAGGAATAAGGGTAAAAGAAAAGAATGAGAAAGGAATAATGTACAAACCAGGTTTAGGGAAATACAGAAATCCATCACGAGCCCAGAGATAACAGATAATATCATAACAGATTAATCATATAATAATCCAGAGGGGATGCCTCTCAAGTAACAGATAATATGAGGGGTGACCTCATGTATCAAATGGAGTGATCAGCTCCCAGATAATGTGAAAGACGTGTATCGCACACACCATCAGTCACCAGATATATATAACAGATAACATAATAACAGATAACAGAAATCAGATAACAGATAACAGAATCAGAACTAGGATGCATCCATGCGCCCCCTGTGGCCAGAAACTCCTTAACACACCAGATAAAATAAATCAGGGACGGGACAGGTCATCACTCTCCTGCCCTAGAGTCATGCCATCGGTGCATCAATGACATGGACATGAAACCCTCATGCCTAGTGATTGGCTCGGATATCAGACTGTGGTCAAGGTCAGATGTCATATAATAAACAGAGTCATATCTAAGGGTTCATGGCAGAAGGGTCATGTCAACAATTCAGATTAAGATAATAAGGTTTAAATCAGAGTTTATCAGATTAAGTTTAATATCAAAGCTTAAGTTCAGATTAAAAGGTTTATTTCCAATAGTCCAAAAGTATATCAAAGGTTAATGATTACAAAATTTATAGCAATAATCCATTTCAGAAGTTTCTGTCAAAAGTTCATTTAAATCAATCCTTTAATAATGGTTTTCATTGAAATGATCTTTCAAAATAGTTTTCATAAAAATGGTCTTCCAAAACCTTTAGTAACTTCCATTTCAAGTGGTATAGCTTCTTTTTAAAATAGCTTTTAATAAAGGTTCAAAATCAATTAGGTTCAGATAAGGATTTAACAGGTTAAGGTTTATACTAAAATCAAATCAGAATTTACAACAGATATATCAGGTTAAGGTTCAGAACAAGGTTCACAGATCAGATTCAATTAAGACTCACAATTTCAGGGTTCAGAACAAGAGATCAATCAGAGTTCAGGAAAAAGGTTCAGAATACAAGAATCATAGGAGAGGTTCAAACAAAAGGTTTAAGACAAACAGATCACAACAAAGATCCACAACAGAAAGGGAACATAGCAATGGTATAGGGAATCCTAATAAGGAAAATGAAATACTGAGAGAAAAGAGAAAGAAACACCCTTACTGAAATAGGGCAGAATATCTGTACCTTATTAGCACAGCAGAAATCAAACAGACAAACACAGAAATGAAGATCAAGACTTCTCCTTCTTCACACCTAAGGAAGAGGAAGACAGAATTACTAAAGTTCCTTATTCAGATTATTACTCTTTGTTTATCTCATCATTTTATGTACTTTCTATTTTTAGTAACTTTCCAGATTTAGTAAGTTTCCATAATTAGCAGGTTTTCCAGAATTAACATATATTATCATTTCAGATTAGGTTTAACCCTTATTCAGAGATTATTATGGAATAACAGTACATTTTATCAAGTTACAGACGTTTAGGGTTTTAAATGACAATTATACAAAGTTTAGGGTTTTAAATGTAACTTCATTAATTTCCAAGGTCATTTGTGAAAATACTTTAAGTTACAGAAACTTACACTCATTTTATTCAGAATTACCTTCCATTCCCTTAAGTTTCACAATTTACAGATTACACCCCTTTAATTTCATAATTTACAAAATAAAGCTTATAATTACATATTTTACAATTTAAACCCTACAATATCCATAATTACCAACCAAACATATTATATTTCAAATTTACAGGATATACCATCAGAATTTAGTACTTTACATATTTGACCCCTCAGAATTTAGAATTCACATATTTAGCCCTTTAAGTTTACAAAACATATATATTAAATCGAAATTTCATAACAATTACATAATTAGCCCAAAAATCCTCAAATTTACACAACAACCTTTTTATATCAGTATTAACACAAAACAACTTCAGAATTCCAGATTTACACTTTTGGTCCCTCACTTTTAATTTATTTCAAATCGAAACCCTAATTTCCCATTAATTCATTATTTTGCAATATTTACACTTAGGACCCCAAAGTTATATTTTTCCCACATTCTTACAGATGTATATGATCTTACAAAAATATCCCAGAAGTTTCAAAGTTGGCAAAATAGGTCCTTTTACTTTTTAGTTCAAATCGCCTAGACTTTTTATAAACAATTACAAACCCTACTTTTCACCAATCATTGAACTATCATTAATTCATCATTAAAACACCTTAAATGATCAGATATTCATCCAAGAAACCAAACCCTAGAGGCCACGATTTTTATTTTATTTGTTTCTTTATTTTTCTAAAATCCGGTTTTATCAATAATTAACCACGTAAATTTTAAGCTTCTAAAAATCAAAACCATATTTTTCCCAGATCATACGACTCATAAGGAACCCACGAAAAATAGTGAACATGCCCAGAAAATTCGTTTAACATATATTGCATATTTACGTATGTTTTAGACACTAAAATTAACACGACTTGATTTAGGCCACCATAATTCGATCTATCATTTTTCCCAGGTCTAATACATCATAAGAGGTCTAAATAAAATAGCCATCATGCCCAGAAATTCGGATTACATATTATTGTGATATACGTGTTCTATAGCCATAATATTTTCATACGCATAGAATTAGCATGCATGGATCGATTTACATATTTTATATGAGTTATATAACATCAAAAGATCACAGGAAAATTTCCATATCAATTTTAAAACGTTTGGTTTAGTCGCAAGAATTATTACCTTGTTTTTGATCTACTCGACAAGAAATTAAGAACAAGCACGAACCAAGGAGAAAACGCAGCAACCCTTAATTTTCCTAGCTCCCTTGCACCTCCAAGAACACCAGAAAATTACTTGCTCAAGCCCAGAATTCGTGAAGAGGCCTTGGTCGAATTTCTTTTGATCGCTCAGGGTTTATTTTTTTATACGGTTTGTGTTTTTTTGAAGTAAAAATAAAAGAGATATGTTTTTATCTTGTGGAACTAAATTGGGGGGGAGGGGCAAGATCTGATATTTTTGGCCCATAATATCAAGAATTATATTGGGTTGATTTTATTCAACTTTCCTTAATTTATTTTTGCATTTTATTTAATTAAAAGGATTAAAAACATTATATTTATTTATTTGTAACATTTTCGGAATTATATATATAAATGTGTAAGATTATTTTTGAACATGTAAAATGATGAACATTGTCCCAGAAATTATTTTGTTTCAGATATAATTCGATTTCAGAAGTTTTGGAATTATTTCGGAATTTTATAAGTTATTTAATAAGGTTTTATATTATCAGGGGTAAATTGGTAATTTTACGCGTTATCTGAATTTCAGGTATTACACAAGTAATCTGTTAATTCGAGTTAAGCTCTAGACCTATTAATGAACAATCATAAACACTCCTTACCCTTGCTATAAGCTTATACAAGCTTATAATAGCTTTTTGTAAGCTTATATAGTGATTAGCAGTTTTTAATTTCAAAGAATGAAGAAAGTCAACAAAAAGTCAAAATAAGCAATTCAGTTGTGATCAGCTGTTCTGGAATAAACTAATGGGTGTTTAAGCTTGGTAAGTGACAAACCAAGTTTAAGTTCTAATCAGTTTCTCTTGTTTCATTGCCCTCACAGTTGTAAGCAATTCTCAAGTTTTTGCATTATTTCCATATTACTGTACTAGTGCTTATTGTTAGCTTATTATAATAGTTTTCTGCTTATTAGTAGTCTCTTAGTGTATTTCATCTGTGTTATTAGTTTCATATAGCATGTTCTTTGTTTTTCTTAAAAACCTTTAAAAAAAGCCAAAAATAGCTTATATAGATAAGAGCTTATTTCAGTACTTATCAGTATTGAAAATATGCTTTTCAGTACTTAATTAGCTTAGTGTAATCTTATTATACCAACAGTTAGTTCAAAATAGCTTGTTTCATTTAAAAAACCAAGACAGACCCTCTAGTAAGGGGTGTTTGGTTTAAGCTTATTTGAAGGATAATATAGCTGACCACTGTTCATTGACCATTTGTTTAACTTTGATCTTGCTTAAAATAGACTAGATAAGCTATTTTTAAGTTCCCTTAAGCCCATTAAATAGGAAACATGGTTTTCAGTGGATTGTGGTAATTTAAGGCACCAAAATGATCAAATAAGCCATAATAAGCCACAAGCTAATTTGGACCTTGTCTCTAGCATTTCTGTAGTCCCTCTAGTCGATTTAGTGAACACATAAAATAATCCCTTAGGTTTGTGCCCTCTGCACACAACCTGATCTCACAAACCATAGCAGACTAAATTTTCGTATTTTGTGATTTGCATCAAATTTCTTTTATTTTTCATTTCTTCATCTTAAGTCCAATTCAGCTGAAATTTGGCACGCATATAGTTTGTTGGCTTGTGTACTTAGTCATATTTTTATTTTATTTTTTAGAATTTTTCTAACCAGCTTTTCAGTAGCTTGAAAAGACCCCTTTTTGCCCTGCACCACAAGCTTATCAGCAGACCAATGCCTTGTTCTGTGCTTATTTGCTTATTCCCATAGCATTTTCTGAATATTTTAGCTTATTTATACTTATCTCAGTTCATTTTATCTTTTTCGATTCACTATTAGCTTATTTAATTAGCTTATAGCTTATTAACTAAATTCCTAGTTCTAAAAAAAAAAAAAAAACTTAAAAACCTTACTGTCGAGATAAGCTGCTTAATAGCAGCTTATTTAATAAGTTATAAAAATATTCCCTTTTTTAAAGTTGGTTAATTTTAGCTTAAAAATAAGTAGCAAAAAGAAAATTAGAAAAAAAATAAGTTTTGGAAAAAGGGTAGGCCTGGGATTCGAACCCTGGACCTCTTGCCTAGCAAAGCCTCAACACCACAACACACTACCAACTGCCCTTGGGACTTCCCTGGGTATAGTTTGTAATTTTTATTATTTAACCTTGTCTTTCCATTTTAGCTTATCCGAATTATTTAGCTTAATATCAGCTTATTAAAATAAGCTGGTGCCTTCTTTATATTTTTCCTAGGTCTGTCATATCATAAAGTATTTTTAGAAAACGTTTCATAATTTTTGGAATAGTTTTAGTATTTATTATCTATTTTTCTTTTTAAAACTGTTTTTAATTCATAATAAAAAATATAAAAGTCAGAAAAATATAAATCTTTTTTCTAAAATTTTCTTTTACTATTTAGGATTTAAGAAAAATAATTTGGTACTTGTAGGATTTATTTTTATAGATTTCACTTTTTAATCGCGTTTTTATAATTCCCGTAACGCGTTTTTAATATAATTTGTTAATCTGAATTTTATTTTGAGAATTTGTTTCTCATTATTTAATTAGAATATAAAAAAGAAAAAATTCCATATCATCAGTCACTCTAATCCAAACCTTAACGATTGCCCATCCACACCTCGTTGGGACACGACCCGGGTAACACTTGCCCGGTATCACACATATCGTATTCACGGGTTTTGTAAGTTAACCTTTTTCCTAAAGGGTTGATTTGTCATTTCCCGCGTATCACGTGTATCCGTCTGATATTATTTATATATACTCACACACGGATCATTAGCCGATGGACCTTATGGACGATTTTGGTACCTGAGACGGAAGAGTACGTTAGACTCATAAGAGCTTAACATATTTGGACCCGAACATACACAAAATGATCGATAAACTTGACAACTAATATATACGCGAATGATAATGTCTAATTATATATATTTAACTTGTAAAATGTGACGATAAAACTTGTAATATTCAAGAGTCGTAACGACTTGGAAATGTTTGGTAAACGAACGGGTCCTGCCTAATTTTCTATAAAAACCTTTTATGACTTAATCGTTGATAACTATTTAATATCCAAAAACCTTTTGTAACTTATACGTTTTCTTCCTAAATCATAACGTTTTACCAACTATTTGGTGTTTTCTTCTCGTTTTCTTATTTCATTCTTTCTTTCTTATTCTTATTTCTTCTCTCTTTCTTTATTCTTTTCTACGTATCCGTTTGTGTTTGCCGACTTTTATTATTTTAACTTCTCATATCCACACGAGTCTTAAACGTTTATTTCTTTCAAACGCCATTGAAACTAAACCTTTTCATTTCAAATACGAGTATTACTTTATAAATCGCTTTGAGGTTTATTGCTGAGACATACTATTCACTTATTAGGTTGTGCTGAGGTTCACTTGCCGTGCTATTCCATCTGATTATTTGTGATATCTCGTTTCTCTACTACTAAGGTGTGATTCATAGCCCCACTTTACTTTTAAATTGTTTATAAACCCATGGGGGAGATACATGCTACTTACTTTTCATGAACACAATTGTTTAAATGTATGCTTTTCCTGACTAAGATGATATTGCTAAGTATCGACCTTGCCGAAAGCAAGTCCCTCGATCATGAACCATTAATCACTTGCGAGTGAGCATGAATATAGGGATATAGGCCTATAAGATTTGACCATCCCGCCATGTTGACTAGGTCCGGTCGCATGTGTTGTACTAATATTTGAATTATCAAGGTATCTGGCAAAGTACCTTCTTGAGGGCAACTATTGTATTATAAATTCCACGGTTACTGTCGAATTACGCCAATGTTATTTGGTGCCGGTTAACGTTTTGTGTGTCATGAGCTTAGCAACTGTTTGACGCTTACCTGATATATGTATTTGTTACTTGTATCTTCCAGACTTGAAAATCTTGTGTTCAACTATTTACTATTAACCTATAAATTTTACTCAACCTTTGTGTTGACTTTTTAGCATGTTTTATCTCAGGTAATTGATGCATACTATATTAGCACTGGGAGTGGCATGAAGATTATCGATGGATTTCGGCTTTTACTATCTATCTACTTTTTACTATCTTTCTACTACTTTTTATCATTCGAAAAACCCTTTTGAATTGTGTCTTTTATTCCGATGCGTATGATGTTTGAGAATCTTCTGAACTCCAATGTTTATTTATAATTCGAATGATATATTTTTATTAAAACGGCTTGTTATGAGGTCGTTTTCTATGATTGTGACTGTCTTACCCGAAAGTAATACCCCAAACTATGTTCCGCTGCCATATTCCGAGTTGGGGGTGTTACAGAATGGTATCAAAGCCACAGTTTATAGAGAACGGGGTCATACTCGACTATAAACATTTTCCTCTTTCTTTGTGTAAAAACGTTTTCACAATCGATAGCCATCAGCCCTCCATGCCACTTCGCTCTTTTATCGTTTATGTATGCATTCTCTCATACTATTATATACTTAAACTTTCCGCTGCTATCTTATTTCATATAAAACTAATTTTATAAAAATTTGGCTAGGATTTTTATATTTTTTCGATACTCCTTGTAGAGTATTATGTCTGCACCAGTCCCATCCGGTCAGTTATCAGTTGCACCCCTTGATCCCACACTTGCACCACCTAGTCCAGAGGAGGATCCATACCCTATTGATGCACCTCACACTGAGGATGATGAAGAGATAGAGGATGATGATGAGATAAAGGATGATGATGATGATGAGATGAAGGATGATGATGAGATTGAGGGTGATGATGACGAGGAGGAGGAGCCGGAGGATATCCCTAAACCACTTTCACAAGCAGTGTCAGACGTCACATATGAGTCTGATACGTCGGACGTATTGGGACATGCACTTGCTACCGAGGTGACATCTGAGCCACCATCGACGTTTGAGATTGGAGAGTCTTCAGTAGTGCCGCGAGTGACACCCTCAGAGCTTAGGGCTGAGCTGAGCCATTTGCGTCAGGATATCGGTTGGTGTACGGGTCGCTACATGTCGATGTCTCGACGGTTGAGTACGCGACAGACTGATGTTCTAGGGTTGAAGAAGGAGATTAAGGGAGATAGGAGAGCTATGGGTGACTTGTATGTTGAGTTGTATGAGGATGCTGCGAGGTTGAGTTCGACAGAGAAGACAGAGACAGAGATTCAGGAGCGTTTGGTGTCGTTGAAGAAGAGGATGTTAGAGGTTGAGAAGATTGTGGAGAAGTTGGATCTTAAGACTATTTTCACTGATATTGATAGCCGTCATTACCAGTGTAGTATTCAGGAGTTGAGGGATGAGATCCATGCCATGCAGTGGCAGGCGTACTATGACAGGATGGCGCGATTACGTTTTGATGATAGTGTTGATGTCTTGGCTACATACGGAGGAGACCGTCAGTAGAGATTAGTGATCATCTTTATTATGGTAGTTTAGTATTATGGTAGTTTAGTATTATATTAGTAGTTTGCCTTGTACGTACTAAACTGACTAGTTTCAGTTAGTAGATTTTGATAAGAAACTTGTAGTCATTTTACAAATCTTGTAAAACTTATGACAAGTATTGAATCTATGATGTATTTTGGTGATGTACTATTTATGATGTTGAACGTACGCTATATTATGATGTATCATTGTGTTGTTTACTCTGTGTTATGATTCTGTTACATTGATCAAACACTTACCGTGTTGTACACTTGTAATGATTGATAGAATTATGCCGCCTAGGAGAATGACACCAGTTGAGATTCAGAAACTGGTGGACGATGGTATCGCCGAGGCGCTTGCAGGGCAAGCGGGTGTTCGCAATCCAATGGTGGGCATGCAGGAATGTACGTTGCTAATGAGAATCATTTCTGTACTTATAAGGACTTTATGAATTGCAAGCCTATCACCTTCAAGGGAACCAAAGGAGCTGTTGGTTTGACTCAGTGGTTTGAGAAAACAGAGTATATGTTTCTATGAAGTAGCTGTTCTGAGGATTGCAAAGTGAAGTATGCGACAGGTACCTTAGTGGAATATGCGTTGTCTTGGTGGAATTCTTTTGTTCAAACCATGGGACTAGAAAATGCTTACAACATTCCGTGGGAAGAATTCAAAAAGGAAATGGTTAAGAAGTACTATACTCGTAGTGATGTGAAGAGGTTGGAGACTGAGTTTTACTATTTGGCCATAAAGGGTGTTGATCTTGCTGCTTATGTGCGTCGGTTTCAAGAATTGAAGGTTTTCTGTGCTCACATGGTGCCAGATGATGAGAAACTGTTGGAGAAGTTCATAGGAGGATTACCTCCCAGTATTGAAGGGCATGTGACATCTTACAACTCTCAGAATCTGGATGAGACTATTCGTATATCTGAGCAACTTTTGGATCAAGTGATCAAACATGGTGCTGTTCAGTGGAGTAACAACTATGACAACAAAAGAAAGTGAGATGACAACAAAAGGAACACCTACTACAACAACTATAACAATTGCAACAACAGTAACCCTCACCACCACAACAATAACAACAATCAGTACCATAACAACAACCATCACCATCAACAGAATAGAAGGCAGGAGACTGTTAAGGCTTATGTGGCTGCACCAGCACAAGTCGGAGGATATGCTGGGCCGCACCCATTTTGTGATAAGTGTAGACAGCATCACGCTGGACCATGCACAGCTAAGTGTCATAAATGTCAGAAGGTTGGACATATTGCTAAACATTGTAAGAGCAGAGCTGTGGCTACTGGGAGTAACACACAACCAGTGGTGACTTGTTTTGGATGTGGAGAGCGTGGTCACTACAGGATTCATTTCCCAAAGAACAATGGTCAGCGAACTGAAGGTGCTCGTGGGAGAGCATATGTGATGGGCAATGGAGAGCAGCAACAGGATCCGAATGTGGTTACCGGTATGTTTCTACTCAACAATCATCGTGTTAAAGTTTTATTCGATTCCGGTGTCGATATGAGTTTTGTTTCTTCTACGATTTCACCACTACTTGATATAACCCCTACCCCTCTAGACACTAGTTATAGCATTGAACTAGCTAATGGCAACTTAGTTGACACTTGCACCATAATCCAAGACTGTACCTTAACCTTCTAGATCACCCGTTTAGTATCGATCTCATGCCCATTAAACTCGGAAGCTTTGACGTAGTGGTTAGTACGGATTGGTTATCCAAGCATCAAGCGAGTATCATTTGTGGTGAGCGATTTGTTTATATCCCTCTCAATGGTGAAACCTTGATTATCCGAGGAGACCGTAGTGGAACCCGTTTGAATATCATATCTTGTATCAAGAACTTGAAATACATCGAGAAGGGATGTCATGCATTCCTAGCACATGTGGCTGAGAAGAAGTCGGGAGAGAAGCGACTTGAGGATGTTCCAATTGTGCGTGATTTTCCCAAAGTATTTCCCGAAGATCTACTTGGACTTCCACCGGTTCGACAAGTGGAATTCCAAATGGACTTAGTGCCGGGAGCTGCACCCGTAGCACGTGCACCGTATCGACTAGCGCCAACAGAGATGCAAGAACTATCTAACCAACTGCAAGAGTTGTTGGATAAAGGGTTTATTCGACCAAGTTCCTCTCCTTGGGGAGCACCAGTGTTATTTGTTAAGAAGAAGGATGGATCATTCAGGATGTGTGTTGATTATCGTGAACTGAATAAGCTAACAGTGAAGAACCGATACCCATTGCCAAGAATCAACGACTTATTTGACCAGTTACAAGGATCAGGTTTCTACTCCAAGATAGACTTATGATCGGGTTATCACCAACTCAGAGTCCGGGAAGAGGATATTCCCAAGACAGCATTCAGAACTCGATATGGCCATTATGAGTTTCGAGTAATGCCCTTTGGTTTGACAAACGCACCTGCTGTATTCATGGACCTCATGAACCGAGTGTGTAAACCATATACGGACAAGTTTGTTATAGTCTTCATCGATGACATTTTGATCTACTCCAAGAGTGAAGAAGAACACAAGAAACATCTGACGATAATTCTCAAGTTACTCAAGGAAGAGAAATTGTACGCGAAATTCTCTAAGTGTGAATTTTGGATTCGCACGGTACAATTCCTTGGTCATGTGATTGACAGTAAAGGGTTACATGTGGATCCCGCGAAGATCGAAGCTATTGAGAATTGGCCAACTCCCTCTAACGCTACAGAAATTCATCAATTTCTGGGATTGGCTGGATACTACAGGAGATTCATCGAGGGATTCTCCAAAGTAGCTAAACCGTTAACTACGTTAACTCAAAAGGATAAGAAGTACGAATGGGGAAAGGACGAAGAAGAAGCATTCCAAGCCCTGAAGCAGAAACTTTGTAGTGCACCAATTTTAGCGTTGCCAGATGGAGCTGAAGATTTCGTGGTCTATTGCGATGCATCACACCAAGGGTTCGGAGCAGTTTTGATGCAACGAGGGAAGGTCATGGCATATGCTTCCTGAAAACTTAAGACTCATGAGGAGAACTATACCACGCATGATTTAGAGTTAGGAGCTGTGGTTTTTGAACTTAAGATCTAGAGACACTATCTATACGGTACGAAGTGTACTGTCTTTACCGATCACAAGAGTCTTCAACATATTTTGGATCAGAAGGAGTTGAATATGAGACATCGACGATGGTTGGAACTGTTAAGCGACTATGACTGTGAAATCCGATACCACCCGGGAAAAGCGAACGTTGTGGCTGATGCCTTGAGCCGTAAGGAACGGTTGAAGCCGCTGCGAGTTCGAGCTTTGGTTTTGAATATCAATTCAAACCTTCCCGCCCAGATTCTTCAGGCACAAGAAGAAGCCGTGAAACAAGAAAACCTCAAGAGTGAGAACCTCTACGGCATGATACAGAAGAAGCTTAAGAAATGTTCAGATGGAACTTTATGTTTTCAAGGAAGAAGTTGGGTACCTCGTTTTGGAGGAATGCAAGACTTAATTATGCTTGAGTCTCATAATTCAAAGTACTCTGTACACCCAGGATCTGACATGATGTATCATGACCTCAAGGAGTTATATTGGTGGCCGAATATGAAGGCGGACATTGCCGACTATGTCCTCAAGCATCTTACCTGCTCTAAAGTTAAAGCCGAACATCAGAAACCGTCTGGTCTTCTGCAACAACCTGAGATTCCCGAATGGAAGTGGGAAAGGATTACCATGGACTTCATCACCAAACTTCCAAGGACTACAACCGGTTTCGACGCTATTTGGGTAATAGTCGATCGACTAACTAAATCTACACATTTTCTACCCATCAAAGAGAACTACAGTATGGACAAGCTGACTAGACTTTACGTGAAGGAAGTAGTATCGAGACATGGAGCTCCAATATCTATCATCTCTGATCGAGACAGCAGATTCACTTCTAATTTTTGGCAATCACTTCAGGATGCCTTTGGCACGAACCTCAACATGAGTACCGCATACCACCCGCAAACCGATGGCCAAAGTGAAAGAACGATACAGACCTTAGAATATATGCTTCGAGCATGTGTGATTGATTTTGGAAATGGGTGGGATACCCATTTGCCTTTGATCGAGTTTTCATACAACAACAGTTATCATACAAGCATTAAGGCTGCACCGTTTGAAGCACTGTATGGTCGAAAGTGCCGATCACCTATTTGTTGGGCTGAAGTAGGAGAAGCTCAGCTTATTAGGCCGGATATTGTTCGTGAGACAACCGAGAAGATCGTGCAAATTAAGAATCGATTGCAAGCTGCAAGAGACCGACAGAAGAGTTACGAAGATGTGAGGCGTAAACCACTAGAGTTTCAAGTTGGAGATAAAGTTATGTTGAAAGTCTCGCCATGGAAAGGCGTCATACGGTTTGGTAAGCGAGGGAAGTTGAACCCGAGGTACATTGGACCGTTCAAGATTTTGAACAGGGTTGGTCCAGTGGCTTATAAGCTAGACCTACCCCAGAGCTCAGTAGAGTACACCCTACTTTTCACGTGTCCAATCTAAAGAAGTGCTTATCCGATGAGTCAGCCGTAATCCCACTCGACGAAATCCAGATTGATGAGCAGTTGAACTTTATTGAGGAACCAGTCGAAATTATGGACCGTGAAGTCAAGCAGTTGAAGCAGAGTCGTATTCCCATTCTGAAGGTCCGTTGGAATTCCAAGAGATGACCCGAGTTCACCTGGGAGTGTGAAGACGAGTTCAAGCGCAAGTACCCTCACCTTTTCTCAACCACGACTGATAACGCTATCTGAAATCCATATGATGTAGGTGCTGTAACACCCGGTAATTTTCCAAAACCTTTTTCACTAGCCAAATATTTATTTTTGCATCACCTTAGCATTTAAACTTTTTCCTGAACTTATTTGAACTTGAGAAACGTGTGATATCTTGAGAAACGTGAACGTTATCCCTTTATTGAGCCGGTACATCATAGAAAGCACGAAACGAATCGATTTCCCAAATAAATTAACTTCGAGAAAGTTATACGTGTTTATACTTATTTTTACTAGAAATATTATTTCAGAAACAATGGCGCAAGTTTCGTAAATTTTCGTGTCCGTTTGGTACGTTAAATGGGCCCCGCGAGAGATATATTAAAAGTTTACCTCTTTGTCACTTTTACCCCCTCCGCCCACAGTTTTACCCACAACCCTTACACTTTCATTTGCCCACCTTTGGCCCCTCCCATCTTATAAAACACTTTTTCTTTCTCTCTCCTCTCATAATAACACACACACACAAACCACTCCCTCTCTCTCTCTCCCCTTTCGCCAGAACCCTACCGGTCTCCACCACCGTCGCCAGAAAATTTTCCGGCCACCTCTCAAATTTCACCCACGCGTAGATCAAGACCTCCTCTTCGTTTCTGGAGAGTTTGAAGACTTTTGGAGCTCGTTTGTTTGTGTCCGTCGCGCCACTGCCGCACCACCGTAGCGCCACCACCATGCCGCTTCACCCCCACCACCTCCTCTCTCCCTTTTGGTAACTCGCGCGCCCCCTCTCCTTATTTTTCATCACCTTTTATCAAACCCTAATCCTAATATTTTATAAAACCGAGTTTTAATAATAAAAACTTTTAAAACCGTTTTGTTTAAATAAAAAATGTGTGGATCCGAGTTGTTTGACCCGTGACTCGCTTGGACTCGGTCCGAGTCACGTGACCCAGCCAAGTTAACTCGCGATTCGAGTTGACTCGGGGTGAGTTCTTGTTCTTTTTGATTTATTTTGTTTTGTTTTAACTTGTTTTCTTGTTTTGTAGCTTGGTTTGGATTTGGATTGGTTGTTGGTGTTGGTTTTGTCTCGGCCGAGAGCCAAGAGGTCTCGTGTAGCCTTGAGTCGTGACTCGTTGAGTCATGGCATAGCTTTAGGTAGGGGTGCAAACGAGCCGAGCCGAGCCCGAGCTTTACTATACTCGAGCTGGCTCGTCAGTTTTTTAACGAGCTCGAGCTCGGCTCGTAAACTTTTCAAAAAGCTCGGCTCGCTTAAACGAGCCTGATCGAGCTCGCTTAATCTGCTTCACAATCCACTAATACCCTCTAATCCTACAACATCGAAACACCTCAAGATCTCAGCTGGTGCACCTTTGGTTCAAATCGTTAACGATTTTTTAAGTGTGACCATATCCATCATCGATCTAAACAAACCAAACAACCTCTTTAACCCTCGTTAACTTAAGCTACAATTATTAAAAGGGCATAAATCTCAGCCTCTTCATCGTGTGGTCAAACAAGACCAAAGATCTTAAAGATCATGTCATCACGACAAGTTACCATCATAGATCTTTTACTTACATCGAAGCAAATTAAAATAAGCAAGATCTCATTTTTTTAGTTCACATTGGGTACCAATCTTTATAGATTTTTTTCGTGAGTGAACTAAAACTCATCATAGATCTAAAATTTCAAAATGAAAAGGAAAGAATAATTAAAGATCTCAGCTTTCGTTCGATGGGTACAAATCTTTTTGAAAGAGTAAGTTAGAACGAGCAACCATCATTGATCATTTTTTTTTTTTGGCTTTCTCTTATTTTATTCGATCAAAGCATCAAACAAGATACTAAAAGATCTCAGATTTCTCTTTTGTTGTAACCAAGATTCGTCCAAAGACAAGAGTCAAAAGAGATAATCCATCATCAATCTAAAAAAAAAAAAAAAAAAAAGTTAAACAAAGAAAATCGAACACACCTTATATCTTTTTGAAGAATCTTGTCACTTGTGTTTATTTAGTAAACAAAATAAAACAAAGATGAATTGTTTATTTTCTTGGCTTAGTAGGTTGCGTTCAGTTGAAACTAAACCGCTTTGTGGTTTACTGCTGAGACATACTATTCACTTATTAGGTTGTGCTGAGGTTCACTTGCCGTGCTATTCCATCTGATTGTTTGTGATATCTCGTTTCTCTACTACTAAGGTGTGATTCATAGCCCCACTTTACTTTTAAATTGTTTATAAACCCATGGGGGAGATACATGCTACTTACTTTTCTTGAACATAATTGTTTAAATGTATGCTTTTTCCTGACTAAGATGATATTGCTAAGTACCGACCTTGCCAAAAGCAAGTCCCTCGATCATGAACCATTAATCACTTGCGAGTGAGCGCGAATATAGGGATATAGGCCTATAGGATTTGACCATCCCGCCATGTTGACTAGGTCCGGTCGCATGTGTTGTACTATATTTGAATTATCAAGGTATCTGGCAAAGTACCTTCTTGAGGGCAACTATTGTATTATAAATTCCGCGGTTACTGTCGAATTACGCCAATGTTATTTGGTGCCGGTTAATGTTTTATGTGTCATGAGCTTAGCAACTGTTTGACGCTTACCTGATATATGTATTTGTTACTTATATCTTCCAAACTTGAAAATCTTGTGTTCAACTATTTACAATTAACCTATGAATTTCACTCAACCTTTGTGTTGACTTTTTAGTATGTTTTATCTCAGGTAATTGATGCATACTATACTGGCACTGGGAGTGGCATGAAGATTATCGATGGTTTTCGGCTTTTACTATCTATCTACTTTTTACTATCTTTCTACTATTTTTTATCATTCGAAAAACCCTTTTGAATTGTGTCTTTTATTCCGCTGCGTATGATGTTTGAGAATCTTCTGAACTCCAATGTTTATTTATAATTCGAATGATATATTTTTATTAAAACGGCTTGTTATGAGGTCGTTTTCTATGATTGTGATTGTCCTACCCGAAAGTAATACCCCAAACTATGTTTCGCTGCCATATTTCGAGTTGGGGGTGTTACAGAAATGGCCACGTAACACGTGGCAAGTAGTAGTTCCTCCTCCGGTGTCCAATGTAATGTAGTACCACTCACGTCGGGATTTCTTTCATCATAGGGCTCGGGTTCTTTGGATTTTTTTTACATACGTTTACTTCGACTTTTTTGTTTTCGGGGAGACAAAGCTTCGGGGTCAACTTGACATTGTGAGGATTGGGTTTGTGGTTGGGTTTGTTGCTCGAATTGAGGTGGGTTTTGTTGAAGATTTTGGAAATTTTTTTGCCACATCATATACAATTGTTGTTGTTGTTGGAGTTGCTCGGTGTGAAACCAAGTGGTTTAGGGAAAGGGTTTGAAGAAGACGCGTTCGGGTTAGGGTTTGAAGAAGATCCGGTGTTCGGATTTCCAAAACCCATTAAGTTTGTGTAGTATCACCTGCAAATATAAAGCCCTCATCAACATTTTGGGAAATATATTTGAAAAGAGAAATTTGCCTCATACTAAGATCTTGCACTTCATCGATGTATACAAAATCCATTTGATCACCTCCATATTTCTCATTTTTAAGCCTACGATGAATGTCATCTACAAAATCACCCAAATCGAACTTTTCACGCGAAGTCTTCATCTTTTCATAGGCTTGAAAGAGTTTGTAAACAATCTCTCTTTTCTCTTTTGTTAAAGTGGAAGAACGACTTTCAGCCAATAAAGAGTAACACTCGTAGCTTAAACTTCCATCACTGCATTCCCTTGCTTGCAAGCCTCCTTTTATATGAGAAATAATTTCAGTGAAAACTCTGGAACAATAAAGCTTCTTTGTAAGATTTGAGTTAAAGTGGGGCCAATAAACTGAACAAAATCTTTCAAAAGTAACCTCCCTTAATCTTATGAAAGTTTGAAATGCAACAGATCTTGAACTTATCATGTTGCCATGAGAACCTTCTCTTGCCTCAGGAAATCTATTAAAGAAAGAATTCCCCAATGTACCATCCAGCATCATCAGAAACTTTTGAAATGTTATTACGAGAGGGTAACTTTTTACGGGGATGTTAGTTAATGTGTCTGGAATATCATTAAATTCTGATGTAACGACATTTGTATCATCAAGCTTGATCTCTGCTAATGAATTCCCGTTACTTGAAAACCTGTTAATGACATAAATTCATAAAGTCTGAACAAGACAATAAAAGATGTGAAAAAGGGACGAAAAAACGAGTATTTGCACACCTTGTAAGGTGGGAAACATTTTGTTTCACAGCATAACATAAGTGTGGGCTGACGGTCACAAAAAGCTGGCGAAGACCACTCGTTTTGCTATCTTGATGATCATTAACAACTTCAGCTCCCTTAAACTGGCTGCCCTCTCCTTCATAAATCCCATCAGAAGCAATGCGAAATTTCTGTTCGTGTTGGAACAACTTCGTTGTCAGAACAGTAGGTTTTCCAGTTCCTGATCGCCCAGTTATAAATGAACTTTTGCGAGATGAAATTGTTGGAAAATTCGGTGAATAATTGAGCTTTCACCAACTTTAGTGTAAATGAGATATCGATTCTCTAAATTAGCAGTTTGGAACTGAATGCTATGAGAGTTCAAGTTGTAACAACCATTGTAATTTCTGCAATGAATCTTGGTTAATGGCCATTGATTCAGATTAATTTCTGCAATGAATATATTTTAAGGGAAGCGTGTCAAACACGTGCCTCGATCACGTTATTGTATAAGGTTTCATCTAAGTTTCGGTCCTATTATTTTATTGTGTTTATGTTCATACTTCGGTTTACAGATTTATGGTGTGATTGCATTGTATCTTAGCTACGATTCCTGCTTACAGGCATCCTTTAAATTTGTCTAGAAATAGTTTACTGTGTTGGAAAATCGGGTTTCAACATATTGTTAACTATTTTAGGTGTTAAGTTATTTTCGGTATAGTTTCTGATTTAGTTACTATGATTTGAGAGGGGAACTTAGCACGTTCAAAAGCAAAAGGGAGTTGGGTTGACACGGGTGCTACCCGTCACATATGCTTGAACAAGAGTCTCTTTAGTTCTTTTAAAGGGGTGCAACACGAGGACTTCCTCTCATGCATATATGAAGGTAACATATGACGGTTTAAATTGAACGCATATGTAGATGATAACAAACTATGTTGGTTTATGTAACTAACTAGAATGGTGTGATTGTCATCCAAAGTGAGGTTGTGTCCATTTCTTGCATTGGACATATTTTGAGTGTGTGGAATGGTTACTTGGTAATATTTGTGATCATAGTCACATAATAAAATTAGGATTACATATGATTATATGATCTCAAATGAATTTGGATGACATGTTTTATGTGTAGATTTACATAAGTACCAATGTCTGGGATCCACCTAAAACATTTGTTGCTTAAGGTGGTGATCGAATCTCATAAGTAATTTGTCTTACGAAAGAATGTTAGTAGGTGAAGCAATGAATAATCAGAATGATGCATCTTCTGTTCATATTCTTAATTCCTTGGTCTATAGCATGCTAGACATGGAATTTGTTAATTATGATATGGAAAATAATTAATGTCAAACATTCAAAGAGCATATACACAAATATGAAACTTGTGTAGTGACAAATTACTAAGGTTACTCATGTCATATACTCAAAAGAGTATATCTTAAATGAGATAAACGTTGAAAGGAAGAACCTTTTCTACAAAATTCTTGAGATATGTTCAATGTGGGGGATTCCGGCCCAGCTAGAGTTCAGATGACACCAATCAACATCTATTTAAAATAGAGATGGCATTGTTACCCACTTGAAATACTCATGAATTATTGGGAGAACCACAGTTACAGTTTTGTTTAGAGCAAAACATAACAACCATTTGATGGGTAATTAATGTTATTAATGACTATCTGAGTTTAAATCATGAGTGGATATATACACACTCTTGAAATGACCACTATATTTTGGATGTTTTCTAGACATAAAATATAGCTAGGTCCACGACGAATTCTGATTTTATCGCGATAGATAAATTTGGATAAGAGACATAATGTCTACGGTTAATAGAAGATGACGCACCAACATTGCCTAGAATGGTAGTTGTATACACTGTGATAGCCATTAATGAATTGGCAGAGCTTATATCACAATGTAAGGGTGAGTCAAGACATACTATGTCAATACGACAACTACTCTCAACATGAGTTATTATATTTGACAATGTGAAGTCAAATGATAATAATGTGGATCCGCTTATAAAAAGGCTTAACAAGAGAGTGAGTTAGCAAGTCATGTGGAGGAATGGGACTAAAGCGCCAGAAAAGTTTATATGAAGGAAAACCTAACCCAGCTGACTGGAGATCCCAAGATTTGGGTTCAATAGGACAACCTTATTGTATAAATTGAGGGAGGTCACTGTGGGGGAGTAATCAATTCTCCATCCATCTAAGGGAGTTAGGAAACTTCCTAGTCCATTCCTATAACAGTGACAATATGAGGTTAAGCTTTTTGCTTTTAATGATTTGATAATATCACCTATGTGAGAGAGAAGTGGGGTCGCTTTGAAGGGAAATGTGTGGGGTGCAATTCCAAAATGCTCTTGTAGAACCAGGCTAGTGTTCATGACCATAAAGAGCACAACTATGAGGATTTGACCATGTCAGGGAGAGACCTGTGTGAACTTATATTGTCGTCTATACAAATAGCAGATCAGTTCAAAGACATCGCGTTATACTAGCAGCTAGTAGGCTAAGTATATTTCACAAGGGAAGGTTCAAAGGGTAACACCTACCTATCCTATGCAGAGTTCAACTGTTGAGATTTCATCAAAAATTTGTGTGTTTTCGAAACGATCTACATTTATGTGGGGGATTGTTAGAAATTTTGGTGAATAATTGAGCTTTCACTAACTTTAGTGTAAATGAGTTATCGATTCTCTAAATTAGCAGTTTGGAACTAAATGCTATGAGAGTTCAAGTTGTAACAAGCATTGTAATTTCCGCAATAAATCTTGGTTAATGGCCATTGATTTAGATTAATTGCTAGAAATAAAGTTGTTGGTTTAATGGTTGTTATTGCATATAATTGTTTCTTTTCTTTGATCTGGTTATAAATCAAGACATTAGTTCCATAAGAAAAAAAAAAAGAAATGAGAAGTAATATATATTACTTATACACTACTAAGTTTCCAGTAGCACAAGTTTTGGTTCGATGTAATTTCAGGCATAAAGTCACGTCCGACAGTACAACGTATTGTTTCGATCGTTGTACCCTGGGAAATAGACGCCGAATAAACGACAAATCTATTTTAAGAGAAGCGTGTCAAACAAGTTCCTCGATCACGTTATTGTATAAGGTTTCATCTAAGTTTCGGTCCCATTATTTTATTGTGTTTATGTTCATACTTTGGTTTACAGATTTATGGTATGATTGCATTGTATCTTACCTACGATTTCTGCTTAAAGGTATCCTTTTACTATAGAAATTATGTCCATTTGTTCATCAGTGACTTGCATGGGAAGATCAACTTCTTTACCAGAAAGAAAATGGCTCACGACCCCACGTGACAACGAGTAAAACTTCATAAGCAATAAGCTTTCACTTACTTTTGAGTTTTCAACATAATTTCTAGCATCATTAGGTTTCACACTCACTTCACTTTCATCTTCACAGTCACTTAGATAACGAAATCTGATAATTTTTTGGGATGCAGGCCAACTTCTTGGAACTTCCAAGTTCCTGAAAAATATACCAAAAATGGACTCAAGCATGTATAATACAATCATTACCTTAAGAACTAAGATTTAGACAACAAAGGAACATACCCCTCTAAACATTTTTCTGTGCACCGATTATTAAAATCATTTGTGTATGCAGAATATACGCTCTCGAGTCATTTTTTGAGTTTCGGTATCTCATCTAAGGCTAATATATCCCAAACCTTCAAAACCTGTATGTATTTTACTTCTTTGATGATATCGATAGTGCAAATAACATACAACCCTTCAACCTTGAACTGCTTCAAAATTTGTGAAGAAGCTTCACAACATAAGTCCACACTTTTGTTCTTGGGCCGCCAGCCACTAGATAGTTTCAGCAAGAGATTCAAAACAAGCTTTTTCAAGCGTGAACCCATCAGCTTTCCAAACGATCTTCTGAAATCGTCACTAAAGAGAACCTGATGGCATAAAGTTCAACAAACACTAAGAACTAATGGATATTGCATAATGATAGAGTGGAAAAATACTAATTACACACCTTCCATTTTGCATGTTTAAACAGTACACTATTCCCATTAACCAGGTCATCAAGCTGATCTAACTCTTTCTTTGCTGCTATAATTGTCGTCTTCAAGCATTCATCAGCATCAGCATCAAATAGACAATGGCGATTTCTTGCATCACAGACCAAGTCTTTCCACACGGACTCACTATATGTCAAGGTTTTTTCATTTCCCAATATCCAAAGACAATGTCTACACAAAAATGGAAGACAATATTCATACTTCTTTAAAAAAATAAAAAGGCCATATATTAAAATAAATTAAAAAAAAAAAAAAAAAAAAAAAAAAAAAAAAAAACATGTTAGCGAATCCAATACTGTTGGGAACACGTTTTATAATATTTCAATTTTTGGTCATTTAATTATAAAAGGTTGCACGTTAAGGGCTTTATGTATGAGTTAATCCACAAGGCTCCATTAGAAGCCCATGGGCCGTGTGGTATGGTTAATAGTTTCTAGAATGTATTAAGGAAAATGTTGCCCTAACATTTGCCTATAAATAGGACTCTTGTATCTCTCATTTAGGTGTTGGTTTTATTCATATTGTAGCCGAACCTTTGTCTATTTGATGTGTGAATGAAATCATCCTTTCTCTTCATCTTTCTCTCATTTCTCTCATTGTTATACGATTCTCTTATTGATTATACGTGGTATTATATCTTGTGCTAAGCTAAATCTAGGACCTAACAAGTGGTATCATTCGCTAGAAGATAGTTAGATTGTGTGTTTTGAGTTGATTCGTAGCTTAGTTACCATTTATGATTGGTTTTGTAGCTTTGACGTGACAAAAAGTCTAATTTCTTTCACTTTTCTTCACACTTGTAAAGTGTAAAGACCCTTATAGTGAGTAGAAATCAGATTTGAAGTCGAAAGTTTAGTTCTTGTTCGATTATTATTAGTTTTACACTAGATTTCATACGTTGCGTTTTGTCAGAATTCACCAAATTACGTTTAAAAACTTAAAGCTTGAAACTTTCGTATTATTTAAGTGTTGTTAAACGTTTTGAACCAAAAAAAAACCAGTTAAAACATCATTTTTGAGTCGTAAAAGTGATTTGTTAGATCTGGCATTTTATCGGATTTGGTGAAAAGAGGGTTTATCGGATTTGGTTTTGAGGGTTTGTCGGAATTGCTCGCTAGGGTTTGTCGGAATTCATCAGAAAGGTTTATCGGATTTCCAGACTTAAGGGTTTATCGGAATTGGTGTTCAGTAGATTCCTTGCTTGTATAAGCTTATGAAAATACTTCGACTTTGAGGCAAATCTCCAATCCTGTACAAGGTAGTGAGAAAATTATCGGAATTGCAATTTAGATACGTTATCGAAATTGCCAAGTTCTATCGCAATTCAGATAAGTTATCGGAATTGTAAATTTTTGTCGCAATTGCAAAGTCCATCGCAATTCCCAGGTTCATCGAAATTCAATAATCCATCAGAATTCAACCATTTTGTCGGAATTTAGATAAATCCATCGGAATTGTACAATTTCATCGGAATTCAGATTACTCATCGTAATTCAGTGACCTCATCGGAATTCAGTGACCTCATCGCAATTGGCAACTGTGAACAGTGTTTCATTGGAATTGATAGTGAACAGTGATTTGTCAGAATTGAACAAGAAGAACATCTAAACCAAAACCAAACTTTATAACTCATAACACACATCTCAATTGTCTACAAGATCCACAAGAACACAAGAATGACTCAACCACCAAACTACAACTATTTTTACAATCAACAACAACAGTATCATCAGCAACAACAATATCATCATCAACAACCAAAATATCCTCAACAACAACCCTTCATGCAACAACATCAGTTTTTCCCTCAACAACAAGTCCCTCAACAACAACAATATCCACAACAACCGATGTAATCCTACCAACTTCCACCCAAACAACCTCACTGGTTTGACCAAATGTGTAAAGCAATTAGCAGTCAACAATCAAGACACGAGGCTGGATCCTTAGATACACCTCCTATGCTCACTCCGGGTAACTACGTGCAATGGTCAAGTCGATTTCTACGGTTCATTGAACTCAAGAAACCGCATGGAAAGTACTTGAAAAAGGTAATTATTGAAGGACCATTTCCAGTACCTACCACAATGGTTCATGGCGATCCGAATGCCATTCCTCCAAGAGAAACAACTGTGACTCCTGTTCCTGATGCTCAGCTTACAACAGAACAAGTACTTCAGAAAGAAGCTAATGAACTAGCAATGTCTTACATCCTTAAAGGAATTCCCAATCCTATATTCAGAAGTATTGATGCACAAAAGACTGCTAAGGACATGTGGGAACATGTTCATCTTCTCATGGAGGGAACTGAGTTGAACAAAGAAGATATGGAATCTAAACTCTATCTGGAATACACCATGTTTATGATTGAAGCTGGAGAATCCTTAGAGTCTTATTACCATAGGTTTACCAACGTTATAAACGACTTGGACAGGCACAACATCGTTCTACCCAGGATTGCAGTGAATACAAAATTCCTAAGTTGTCTTGGACCTGACTGGCAGAAGTATGTTACTTTTGTAAGTCAAGCAAAGAATCTACACAACGCCTCATATGGGTTTTTTGTATGATTACTTAAAACATCACCAGTCAGAGGTTGATAAAGACAGAGCTACTCGTGGAGGTTATTCACCATCAACAACACCAAACTCACTAGCTTTGATAGCTCAGTCTCATTTTGCTCCACAACCAAATCAAAATTTTGTCCAACCACAACATCATTCTGCTTATCCCTCACAAACTTCATCAAGCCAACTCGTTTCATATGAAGCATCACCGCAACAAGCTGATAATCAACTGGTTCCATATGACAACACCGATTCTATGCTTTACTCAAATGCCAACAGTGATGAAGACGATGCTTTCAACTCGTTGAACGAAGGATTTGCTTTAATTGCTAGAGCTTTCAGCAAATTTTCCAACAAATCCAACAACCGTCTTCGTTCTTCATCCAATACTCGTAATCAGGCAGTTGTCCATGATGGAAGAGTTGAAATTCAAAACAGAGCTTATGGACGAAATGGTTCGGGTAATTACATGGGAAATTCAGGTGGGCAGAGGTTTAATTCAGCTGGAAGCAGTAGGAACAGCACTGGTAATACACAAAGAAGGACAGAAATTGTTGATACAGGGAATACTGGGATTGGAAACACAATAATGAAATGTTACAACTGTGGAGGGAAAGGTAACATAGCAAGTGCATGCCCCAAACCAAGGACCAGAGGTAGTGTGTACCACAAGGAAGCTCTTCTTCTTGCTCTTAAAGATGAAGCTGGAGGCACACTTACTGAGAAGGAGCACAACTTCATGGCTAATGCTTACTCGGATGATGATATGGAAGATCTGGAGGCCAATGCAGCCGTGATGTTGCTGGCTTATATGCAAGAGATGCACATAGGTGAAACAGGCCCGGTTTATGATATCGATGGCTTGTCTCATGTACCTGACTCTAAATGTCTCATACATGAAATCGTATCCCCTTCTGCATCTGCATCAGCTGAAGAGCTTGTTGGTCCAGATGACTCATTCTTATCTCCTCAAGTCGATGATCAAATAAACACAGTGGTTACATTTGATGAAGATCAAATTAACCCGGTTGTTTCATTTGATGATCCTCTTGATGATGATAATAACGATCAATTTGAACAAGATGATCTTTTTCTTGGTCCAAATCTAGAGCTCATGACCTTGCTTTTGACTACCCAAACCCAGTTAGACACACATAAATCCCAAATTGATAAGTGCAATAAGATAAATAGAAATTTAAAAGCTAAAGTTGCATTGTTGACTAAGGATCTTGAGTGCTACAAACTTTAACTTTCAAACTAAGAAACAAAAGAAAAACGGAAAAAAAGTTTTGAAGTTGCATTCCAACAATCTTATGTGAAAGAACAAGAGTTAGAACATCAGGTACGTGAATTATCTATTTCCAAAAATGACTTGATTTTACAAATGGAACAAGAAAGATTAGTTTTTCAAAAACAAGTTGACAACCTACACTCTGAACTTTTCAAAACAAAAACAGAGTTGTCAACTTGTCAAGATAATTTTTCTGAACACAAACAAGCATCAAGGAAACGGGTTGATTCCTATCTTGAGGAAATCATTGAGTTGGAATGTAAACTTAAAAACTTTCAAAAAGTTGTGTATAAAACTGGTGAGTCAGTAACAACCATTCAGAAATTTTCTCTAAAGCAAAATCCCCAAGGATATGGTTTTGCTATTGGGGATGACAAACCATGTTTTTTATATAAAGCACTCAAGGAAAATCCGAAGTTATATAGTGCAGAACATTTATTTGATGACTCTATCATGCGTGTTGTTGTTTATAATCGTGAAGAGAAAATGGAACAGGACGAAGAGAGTCGATCTAAAATGAGTAATGTAAAATTTAATAAACCATATGATTACTCAAGAGTACCTCATATTAACGACACCTTCGTACCACAACAAGATAAAACATAACAGTCATGGTCTTTAATAGAAATGAATGAATCTTCTGAGGTTGGTCCTGTGAACACAGTAGCACAAGTCAATGGCCCTTTACCAAGTTCAGGTGTAATTGCACCATTGCCAAAACAATGTCTTATCCTTAGATATTTTAATACTTTTATGGAAGACATAAAATTTTTGAAACAAGCAATTGAATGAAATTCAGAGATAACGGTCTCTACTTTTCTTTCTCCCTATGAAAAAGAAAAGAGAGAGGTTTTTCAAAAACAATTTTTGCCACACGTTCAACACCTGCGACTTTGTGCTACACGTTGGGAACATGAACTTCAATCAGAGGTTGCATCCATGCTGAACATTTTCGAAGCAATGGAACAAACGATCTCAAAACAAAAATGTAAAAACAAAGCTTTGTAATAAGAAGCAGATCGACTCTTGGAGAATGTTCTATGTTCTAATGTTATATATGTGATCATGAATTCCATTTATGTGTCTTGTAATGAAATGATTGTTGATGCTCATTCTGTTGATACTGAGATGTTGAAACTTGAGATTGATAATTTGAAAAGAGAAAATGAGAGACTTCGCAAAGTCAATGATGATGTGGAAAACAAATTTTCAAAAGAAATTTTCCAACTCAATCAAAAATTGCAATGGTGTCAGACTCAGAGTCTTGACTTTGAGTTAAAACTACAAAATCAAAAAGAATCAATGTCCTATCAAAACAGTCATGCTTCCAAAATTCAGAATATTGAAAAAGAGAATGCTGCTTTAAAACATCAAATTTTTTAATATGAAAAGGACATTGATGAAGTTTGCCAAAACAGGAATGACACTGTTCGATTAAACCGAGAATTGGATTCCAAAATTCAACAACAAAAACACATCATCATTGAGTTGAAAGAGAAAATCAAATTACTTGAAAAAGGGAAATTTGTTCACAAGAATGTGATTGCACCAGGCATGTATAAAGTAGATGGGACACCTAAGAAAGCATCCCCTCAGACCACTAATGTGCATGCTTCGACTTCTACAGGATTAGACAACCCTCCCAGAGAGAGCAGATCCAAGACTAAAAAGAACGAAAAGAAGACTAGTATCTGGCTACGTAAGGGCGGCACATCAAAAGACCAAGAAGTAGAAGACCACATTAGGAATCTGAATAAAAAGCATGTTATGTCTAATGTAGAATCAAACTTTAAAATGTGTAATTCTAATTGTGATGTAACAAATGCTAAGACTATGAATGTTCTAAATGATGTTATTGTTGATGCTTATTGTGTGTTTTGTCGTACAAGTATATTGTCTGGTGATCATAAAAACTGTGTTGCAAAGGCTTTTTTGTCTCGTAATCAGAAACGTACCTATGGCATTTCCTCTAGGCCCATTACAGCTACCAAGTTAATCTTAGGAAAACCGCCAAATGTAGTTTCTAAGACTGTCGTAGACAAAACCATAGTTGCTACTAAAACAATCCAAACACCTAGTGCATTTACTAAGAAGAAAGCAGAATCTAGTTGGACATGGCAACGTTGGCTACAACATAAACCTAGTTTTACTTGGTTACCTAAAATGCTTAAAAACTGTGCTACTAACCCAACGGGTTCCACCGTTACCGTCTCTCCATCTGCATTGTCTTCTTGTGATGCAGGTGATTCAGATTGTACTTTGGATTGTTGATAGCGGATGTTCGTGACACATGATAGGCAACTTAAAACTTCGAGTAAACTTTGTTGCAAAGTTCATAGGAACTGTCAGATTCGGGAATGACCACTTTACCGCTATAATGGGCTATGGGAACTATGTCAACGGAAACATCGAGATTAGCCGTGTATACTACGTTGAAGGCCTTGGACATAACCTTTTCTCAGTAGGGCAATTTTGTGATGGTGACTTGGAAGTCGCATTTAGGGAGAAAACCTGCTTTGTTCGTGATCTACAGGGAAACGACCTCATGTCAGGCAAACGCGGAACGAGTCTCTACACCATTTCTATGTCAGACATGACCGCTTCTTCTCTAATTTGTCTACTTTCCAAAGCACACTCTACAAAATCATGGCTATGGCATAAACGTTTGTCTCACTTGAATTTCAAGACAATGACAGATCTTGCTCGTCATAAATTAGTAGACGGTCTTCCAAGATTTCGGTATGCCAAAGATCACCATTTTCCATCATGTGAACAAGGGAAGAGTACTCGTGCTCATTTTCCTCCTAAAACCGTGTACATTACAGATCATGTTCTCCAACTTCTACATATGGATTTGTGCGGCCCGATGCGAGTTCAAACAATCAATAGGAAGCGCTACATATTGGTAATCGTTGATGATTTTTCAAGATGGACTTGGGTCTACTTTCTTCGAACCAAAGATCAAGCTCCTTCGATGATCATCACCTTTCTCACCAAAATTCAGGTTCAGCTCCGCAATACCGTTAGAAAAGTCAGAACAGATAACGGAACCGAATTTAAGAATCACACTCTTCGTGAGTATTTTGAGAAAGTAGGGATTGAACACCAAACATTTATTGCACGCAGCCCAGAACAGAATGGAGTTGTCGAAAGACGAAACCGGACGTTAGTGGAAGCTGCAAGGACGATGTTGATAAACGCTCAATTACCTGATTACCTCTGGGCTGAAGCTATCTCAACCGCTTACTACACTCAAAACCGCTGTATAATCAACAAAAGGCACCACAAAACCCCATATGAACTTGTTCACAAACGTAAACCGAACATAAATTACTTTCATGTATTTGGAGCCCTCTATTACCCAAATAATGATCGTGATGACCTTGGAAAGTTGAAAGCCAAAGCTGATATTGGAATCTTTGTTGGGTACTGTGAAAAATTGATGAACTCAAATAAGTACATTTTATTACTATCATTTATCCTATTAATTTGACTTGTTTTACTATATTATGTATGAGGATTGATACTTAATCGTTTACTTTTGTAATTCTCAGGTAAAAACAAGCATTTGGTGAAACTTAGCGATTATGGACTAAAAACGGAGTAAAATGATCAAGATTGGAATTGGTTGTTGGAATGAAGAGAATGAAGACCACTGCCTGACTTTGAAGAATGCGCCGCATGGATTTATCCCATGCGCCGCATATGAAACTTTGGTCAACGAAGAATAACCAACTTGTTCTGCTCCAGATGCGCCGCATCTCACTCATTACATGCGCCGCATCACTATCAAGATCTCACCAGATTCGATCCAAGATACAAGAGGACATGCGCCGCATCCAAAGATGAAGATACGCCGCATCTCCTGGCGGTGTACGAATATTCCTGAATATTATAATCTTGGACCCCACGCGAAGTTAAGTAAATGCGCCGCATCTACTTACTAGATGCGCCGCATCCTACCCTCAGACAGAAACTATAAATACCCCAAGACCAGACGAATTTCATGTGACATATTAGTTCCGAAGTTTTAACAGAAGACCGAAGACCAGAAACCAAGGACGAATTCAGTCAAGGTAGCAGCACAAGACACACCCAAATCAAAGATACAAGAGCTGTAAGAAGGTGCTGCATGTGTTTAATTCATTAAGTAGTTTTGTTTTATTGTGTTAGTAAACTTTAATTCATCAAGATTGGTGGCTTGTGTAATGTGACAACGGAAAGATTGCACTCCCTTAAAACTACTTTCTCATTAATTAAAGTTTATATGTTGATGTCATTGGTGACTTTTATTAGTGCATTGATAAACTCTGTGGCTAGCTGAGCGTTGATCGGGTCGCCATGCCTCTGCCCTCGCCTGTTTATTAGATCGCCTATGCATTCTATGGTCTGTAGAAAAGTAGGAGAAAGATAAACGGGATAGTCATAAGTAATCATTAAGGGTTTACTCGCCGATAAGATTAGAACCAACGAGAAAGGACTTAATCTCGGTGCGTTGCATCGAACTATACACTTCATATAACACTAGCAATAAAACAAGTGACAAACTACTTATCTTAAGGACAGCCCTCTTATTGTCTCGAGTATTTATCTGTGTACGTGTGTGTTACTTGCTGATTCGTGCCTATTGGTTTAGTTTATTATTTAATTGCAACAAAATCGTGCCAGTCTCTCAGGTTGAACCCCCTTGCGTTAGATTAGATTGTATAGCTAACTTAATATATTAAAATACTGATTAGAATAACTAGATAATACGTTCCACTCTTAGTGATCGACACTCTACTTACCATTATATTCATACTGACCGGGTACACTGCTCGTTAAGTGTGTGTGTGTTATTGATAAGTCGGCTAAATATAAATTTAAAACTTGAGTAGGCATTAAACTGCTAAACCGCAACGACACATCGCACGCATCAAGTTTTTGGCGCCGTCGCCGGGGAGTGAATTGTTATTATCTGTTAATTTGATTAGTATTTTAATTAGGTTTCTAATTTTTTTTTTATCTAACCGCTAATTTTGTTGTGTATTAGATTAATTTGCATTCATTGTAATATTTTGCATATTTTCTGTTTTTGTGTGTTATTTGTTCGCTTTTATTTGTGTTTATTTTTGTGTGTTTTTATTTGTTTTTAATTTTTCGTAATTTTTTGTGTTCTGCTATCGTTGTACTGAGCTAAATCGAACGATACGGCGCATCTGATTTCTCAGATACGGCGTATTGCGTTCAATTTTTATAAAATACAACGCGTTTAATTAATTCGATACGACGCATCTTTTCCCCAAGATACGGCGTATCTGTTTTTGATAAAAAAATTTTCTAAACGTTAACGCTATACGACGCATCTGCTTTAGCAGATACGGCGTATCTATTTTTTAATTAAAAACAGTTTTTGAATTATTAAACAGATACGGCGTATCGATTTTTATCGATACGGCGCATCTTCTGAATCAAAAATCTTATATTTTGAAACGTAACGAAAATACGGCGCATTAACTTTTGTTAATACGATGAATATAATTTGATAAATATAGTTGATTTTTGATATTTACTTTGATCGGGCCGCTACTCTCGTGTGCAAGTTGTTTATTTTCAGGATAAAGGATGATTCAAGCATCACCATGAAAGATTACATTCTGAACCAACCCGAGAGAAGCTAGCTGGAGTGATCAAACATTCTGAACCAACCCGAGAGAAGCTAGCTGGAGTGATCAAACGCAACCTCTTCGATTATTCAACCTGCCCAAAGGGAAATTCTCTACATTATAATCTCAATTTTATTATCCATATTATACATCTGATTCAAATTGTAATCTTAATTTTGTATGTTTAAAAACGATATTTGTTCCTAACCTCGGAATAAATTCTTATCCTCTGAACTATAAGATTACAATTGTTAATAAAACGTTATACCTATTGCTCTTATTTTGAATTCATTTATATCGTATGGTGTAACCGTTTTACCCCAATTTGGTGTAAAACCCAAAAATCTAAAACGTACTAAAAGACCCAAAATGCCCTCAGAATTTGAAAATTTAAATAAAACATATATAACTCACAAATAAATCACAGAACATATGAAAACGAAACAATTATGACATGGAATGTTTTTGAGGCACCATACAATAATCTTACGAGCTACCAATAATATTTATAAGTGTTACTTAGTCATTTGAACCAAAAATCCAATGAGTTATAATTATGTTGTTCTAAAAATTGGTTACGTGTAAGTCGCGGTTATGAAACGAGGAAGAAAATGAAACTTGGCATATGTATTGTGTGTTTGGGCTTTACCCCTTGTTCCCTCCTCCAAAACCCACGACCCAACATGTTACTAACAGCCCATACTTCCTTTTGACCCATATTAACACCGAACTTCATCAAATCAACCACAAGAAAACCCTAAACACCAAAAACAACCTGCTGTCCTTCTTCTTTGTGGCTGTCGAGAATTGGGAGAGGCAAAGGAGGCTTGATTTTGCTCCATTGTTGTGTTATTCATCTTAAGGTATCCTATCTTCAATGTCTTAAGTCCTTGTGAATTGATTTGTAACAACAAAAACCCTAATCCCCTTGTTTCTTGCCCTTGTCGATCGAATCAAGAGAGGAAGGAGAAAAGAGGCTTTCGTGTGGTGTTTTGATCCATTGAGTTCGTGTTCTTCGTGTTCTACAAGGGTATAGTATCACTTGTTCCATCATCCTTTCGCCTATATGTGTTCTATTCGAATTATGAATCAAAAATTAATCACATGAAATCATAAAAACCCTAAAAACTGATTTTGTGAATCGAAGGGGCTGTTTATATGGTGTTTGATTCGATTTAAATATGTTATGAACTGATATAGAATGATTTAAATATGTTATGGACTCAACCAAAATCGTTTGGAGTGAAAAACTTATGATTTGGATATCAAAAACCCTAAAATGGACATGTTTCTGTGAGGTCTGATTCTGAGTTGGAATTTTGTTCAACTTTAAACGGTTGTAACTTTATGATGGAATCGAGTTTTTGAGTTTTGTAAAAGCCTAAAACTAAGTTCATTGAAATAGCTACTTGGGAAAATTTAGTTTGTAATTTTTAGAGGCCTGGAAGGTTACTTTTTGATTTTTAGAAAATTATGTGTCTGGTCGGATTTGTGAGTCTGGAAAATCAGTCCGGGTTTTTGATTTTTAATTTTCAAATCGTGTCGAGTTAGAAGGTTTCCTTTGAACTGGGTAATATATAAGATGTCTATTACTTCCTGGAATTTTTGTAGATTTTTGTGAATTTTTCTTAAAAGTTTTCTAACTAATAACTTTTCGTATAGTAAAATCAGTCAGAAATCTGGACGAGTTGGTTTAGGTGAATTTTAATCCATAGTTATGCTACATAATAAAATCTGGAAAAATTTGATAAAATACTTAAGACATGTGGACATCTCTGGAAATTTTTGGGTATTTTATTACTGAGTTTTTGTATGGTTTATGATTTATAGAAAACCTAACAATTTCGTATATAAAACTGTGCGAAGTTATAAAAGGGTAAAAATTGTAAACTAAGGGTGTGATGTGTTTATTGTGTAACCTAAAGGGTGTAAATGGATATTTGGCTAAAACCAAAGGTCATGACTTGTAAAATCTGTAACTTGATGATATTTTCATATTATACCCTAAACTTATGCTAATTACCAAATGAACCCTAAATTATGAAAACTACTATATGAACACTAAAACTTTGTAAAAGACATTATGAACCCTAAACTATGAATACGATCATCTGTAATACTTAAAATGGAAAGGGTTGTAATTCTTTTCTACCCCTCTAGGTGTGAAGAAGGAGAGGACATGATCCTTTGCATCTTATTCTTTTGGTTTGTGCTTTGCTTTGGAATAAGGTACAGATATTCTGACCTTCTCTGTAAGGTTTCCTATGATTCTTTTCCGATCTGTTAAATATCTGATTGATACTCAGTTACGATCTTTTGCTATGACACCTTTGCTTCGACCTTGATCTCTGATTTTGGACCTATGATATGAAGACCTTATTGATATGAGATGGAAATGTTTTAAGTAAAGTATTTTGAAAGGGTTTTTCAAGCATGATATATTGGATTTAAGAAAACAATTTTTGAAGTTCGTTTTATGAAAACTATTTGAAAGACCATTTATGAAAACTATTTTGAAGCATTGTTTTAAATGAACCTTAAGAGAAAACCTTTTGAAAAGTACTTTTGATATTAAACCTTTTGAAAATTTGACCATCTGATACTTTGACCCTTTTGCTATGAACCTTTTGATGTGAACTTTTCATATGACTTTGAGATTCACTTTTGACATGACCTTGAGATATGCTTTGATATGACGTTGAGATACATTTCTGATATATGACTTTGAGATGACCTTGAGATATGACTCTTAGTTTGATACCCGAGCCACCTTTTTGTTTCCTAGCCAGGAAGGTAACCTGGCCATGTCTGTGATGCACCACTGGCATGACTCCTGTGTGGGGGAGTGATTTCTCACGCCGTCCCCTTTTATATTATGATATGGCCATGATGACTTTGAGATTATGATTTTGAGATTGACTTTGAGTGGGGGCGTATGGATTGCAATCCTAGGCATGTATGTTTAGTGGATTTAACTATGACTTTGAGTATGACTTTGAGGTGACTGGTGCTATGTGCAATACACGCCTTTCACATTTCTGGGAGCTAGCTACTCCACCCCTTTGATACATGAGGACACCCCTCATATTATCTGGTTGCCTGAGAGGTATCCCCTCTGATTGTGAGACTATGATTTTGAGATGTTGACTTTGAGATTATGACTTTGAGTTATGGGCTCGTGGTGGATGACTGTCCTAAACCTTTACTCTTTATTTTCTTTTCTTATATCTCATTCATTATGATATGTCTAATCAGTTCCATTTGATTTTGGTTCCCGTTTATTATATATCTGTTCACTGGGCTTTTTAAGCTCAGCCGCATTTCTTTTCCTGCGGCAGGTTTTAGTAGGAAGCCAGGAGCTTGGGTTTGCTTTGGGATGAGAGATTAGCTTTTGAAGGCGATACCTTAGTTTTAGTATTCATTTATGTATGACTACGTAGATTTGGCATATTTCCTTTGTAATATTGTAAACCATTTATATTATGTAAGTCGTATGTTATGCTTGCCTTTGATATGTCACCATTTGCGTAATACTTCTACCCTTGCCGGGTTGGGGTGTTACAATTATGGTATCAGAGCCAGGTTTGCGACTTGTAGTACATCTACCCTTGGCCTGTGTAAGTTAGGACCCCTAAGTTTCCACTGTAGGCGCTCGTAGGATAACCTTTGCGAAGTTACTTGAGTATTTTTCCCATAAGAACATAAGTACAACCGGTGAGGAATGGGTAGACTAGGACATCCATGTGAGTAGTATTTGCTTCCGCATCACTCTGAATCTTGCCTTTAGTCACACCTTATAAGAACGTTTATCTCAGAAGACGAGGAAGTCTTACCTTCCGTCATTTGAGGAATGAACTTTGGAAGGATTTGATGTTGACATTTGTCTAGTACGGAATTGTTATCGGAGCATGCTGATGCTAATAACTGATGTTCCATACATCTCAACTCTGACAGTTAAACGATGTTCGTATTACTATCGGCGCACACCCTATCATTCCTATGTTATAAGATTCCAATCTTTGAAACTGTTTGAAATTCTAACCTTCAACTTGATATATTTGACCTTGATATATTCTAATACTCTCCCATCCCACACTTTGATGAACCATGTACCTAAATTTGATATGTGAACTATCCGTATGATTTGACCACCACATTCGTTCTGAGAATCCGCTTACCTTGGATGTATTGGACTTTGAAGTCTTTTGATTTTGGATGGGTGGCTTCCGTGAAGCTACCGTAAACTACAATATTTGGAAATGTGACCCTTCACAATCTGCTTCACCATATTTTTAGGATATTTTCAATCATTTGAATCTGTTATGATTATTGTGCTATGAAGCACATACTCCGATCTCTTGATTCCCAATTTTCCTCCTAACGCCTGTTAATATCCATTCTTGGAAAGCTCCGACATTTGGAAGTCTTGATGTACGAATTTCTGGTGTTTCCGACGTACCTTTTGAAATCCGTTTGGGAAGTAAAGTTTGCATTGAACTAATCTGAATTGGCGAAACCGCGATATTGAAGAAGTTAAGAGATTGTAGGAACTGATGAAATATGAGTTTGTTTACCTCAGTGATCTCTTTGAATGCTCCTGTTTGTTTATGAAGAAGAAAGAGAGAAGTGTGCGGCGGCACACCAACCATCGTGAATGTGACCGAAATCATTATTCCATTTCCGCGTATCAATATTTGATTTGTTCTATTTTTGAAACTCTGTAGCAGACGACCTCATTTGAGTTTGAAAGACGGAAGAAGTAACCACAAGAACATCTGAGAAGGAAGTCGATTAGTTGAGTTTAAGTTCCTCGAAGCCTTACAATTTGATTTGTGAAGAGGAAGATTTGTGATATGAAGTTTTTCCCTAAGAATATTTCCTGAAGTTACTTTCGTACCCGTGTGACCACTATGAGTTTTGAATGATGTCAATTGTATTGGCTAGAAGACTCATGTTTTCGCAAGTATTCGAACAATTGTCATAGTATGACAGTATGTTTGTGCTCAGAGACGAACGAGGGACACGTTGACCATTTTTAGTATGAAGTGAACCGACCCTTTTGTTCTAGGAGAATAGATTTACTTGACGATCAGAGATTGTAGCAGACAACACCACCAGGTATCCGATGACAAAAGAGCTTCCACAAAAAGGACCAAGACTGAAGACCATTGTCAGAGTTAGAAAACTTGTAGAAGCTGTGTAGAAGAGGTTCGTGACATGCGTTACCAAGAGAGAAGCAGGTGAGGAGAAGACAGACTGAGATGAGACTCGATTATACTTCAAGCAGCACGTGGAGATTTCAGTTGGGCATCAAGACGACCAGACCGTAGAAGATGAGCTTTCAGCACATAAACCAGGAAGTCCACAGCAGTTTGAGTTGGTGAATTTTGAATCATGCTAGAAGACCTGTAGGAGACACGCAACCTTGTTTCTCTAAGTCATTTTAGTTGTACTAAGATGAATTGAGAGCTGAAGCAGACTCGCAAATGGAGGTATGCACGGTGATCACGTCGGAGATTCACGCTACCACACCGAAGTGTACAGAAGAAGTGTCGAAGACTTGAGGAACCAGACTCAAGTTTATGAGTTCCTTTTTCAACCTATGATCGTATGAAGTGACAAGAGAGCGACTACTTGGAATTTGAAAAGATTCGAGATCATGAAATTGAATGGATGAAATTTTGTAGTAAACGTTTGGAAGATTTGATTTTGTAAAGGATGAAGATATTGAAGACGTAATTCATTTCCTCTTAAGACCACTTAAGTTTCCGTTACCTTTCGATAGGATCTTTTGAATGAGCCTTACCCTATTAGAAATTCCGTTCTGTGTTCGTTATGCATTTGTTTGGATGATGGTTTCGTTATGAGAAGGATGATGAATTGTGGAAGACCTAACGTTTCGACGACGAGTTTCATTTTAAGGTATACACATTCCGTTACGCTATTTATACGTTCAAATTCCTCCGATGTAGAATCCGTAGTGATGTTTGATTTGGACCAACCTTAGGAGGTAGAAAGACTGATAGGTGGTTAAGATAAGTAGTTTGTTCGCGACTTGAGATAAAGTATGACCATCATGATGGTATACTCATATGATGCTGGTATTATGACGGTTCGCGAACGTGATAATACTTACGTCATATGACGTACCCTCATTGTGTTCATAGGATATTTCGAGGAGTACTTTAGAAACCTTAGAATTTTGATTAGAGATGTGAGAAATTTCGCATTTGTAAGATTTAGGTTCGTTCCACCTATACGCTTAATCTGTTTCGCCGTTATATGATTTGATACGTTTGGCTTCTCGTTACGCGGTTGTTGACCTTTGTAATTCCGATAAGAGTCTTAAGTTCTACTATAAGTTCTTCCATTTGATATCACCTACAATTTATTTTCTGTACGATCTCATCTGATTTGTCTAATCGAATGCTATGGACGGCATATCCGTCACAATCTTGCGTATCCTTGCATCTCTTCTGAGAGAATATGATAACCATTCGTCATGTTTGAATATGATCCTTGCAATCTGAATTCCGTATGATATGTCAATTCTGGGAACTGAAGTTACTTTTGGATCGGTAACGAAGAGTCATGAGAAACAAGTCTTTTTACATTTTCGTTCGCTGCCGTTGTGTCTTCTGTTTCGTTTCATCTCCGTTCGTAAAGATTCGTTGGAAGAACAACCCAGAACGGGAGGCTACCTGGGAAACCGAGGAATCGATATGAGCTAGTTATCCGCATTTTGAATTCTGATCTAGTACGTCCCCATTTTGTTTTCGATCCTTTCACTTCTGATTCTTGGCAAATTTCGAGGACGAAATTTTTCGGTTAGAGGGGAAGAGTTGTAAAACCCAAAAATCTAAAACGTACTAAAAGACCCAAAATGCCCTCAGAATTTGAAAATTTAAATAAAACATATATAACTCACAAATAAATCACAGAACATATGAAAACGAAACAATTATGACATGGAATGTTTTTGAGGCACCATACAATAATCTTACGAGCTACCAATAATATTTATAAGTGTTACTTAGTCATTTGAACCAAAAATCCAATGAGTTATAATTATGTTGTTCTAAAAATTGGTTACGTGTAAGTCGCGGTTATGAAACGAGGAAGAAAATGAAACTTGGCATATGTATTGTGTGTTTGGGCTTTACCCCTTGTTCCCTCCTCCAAAACCCATGACCCAACATGTTACTAACAGCCCATACTTCCTTTTGACCCATATTAACACCGAACTTCATCAAATCAACCACAAGAAAACCCTAAACACCAAAAACAACCTGCTGTCCTTCTTCTTTGTGGCTGTCGAGAATTGGGAGAGGCAAAGGAGGCTTGATTTTGCTCCATTGTTGTGTTATTCATCTTAAGGTATCCTATCTTCAATGTCTTAAGTCCTTGTGAATTGATTTGTAACAACAAAAACCCTAATCCCCTTGTTTCTTGCCCTTGTCGATCGAATCAAGAGAGGAAGGAGAAAAGAGGCTTTCGTGTGGTGTTTTGATCCATTGAGTTCGTGTTCTTCGTGTTCTACAAGGGTATAGTATCACTTGTTCCATCATCCTTTCGCCTATATGTGTTCTATTCGAATTATGAATCAAAAATTAATCACATGAAATCATAAAAACCCTAAAAACTGATTTTGTGAATCGAAGGGGCTGTTTATATGGTGTTTGATTCGATTTAAATATGTTATGAACTGATATAGAATGATTTAAATATGTTATGGACTCAACCAAAATCGTTTGGAGTGAAAAACTTATGATTTGGATATCAAAAACCCTAAAATGGACATGTTTCTGTGAGGTCTGATTCTGAGTTGGAATTTTGTTCAAATTTAAACGGTTGTAACTTTATGATGGAATCGAGTTTTTGAGTTTTGTAAAAGCCTAAAACTAAGTTCATTGAAATAGCTACCTGGGAAAATTTAGTTTGTAATTTTTAGAGGCCTGGAAGGTTACTTTTTGATTTTTAGAAAATTATGTGTCTGGTCGGATTTGTGAGTCTGGAAAATCAGTCCGGGTTTTTGATTTTTAATTTTCAAATCGTGTCGAGTTAGAAGGTTTCCTTTGAACTGGGTAATATATAAGATGTCTATTACTTCCTGGAATTTTTGTAGATTTTTGTGAATTTTTCTTAAAAGTTTTCTAACTAATAACTTTTCGTATAGTAAAATCAGTCAGAAATCTGGACGAGTTGGTTTAGGTGAATTTTAATCCATAGTTATGCTACATAATAAAATCTGGAAAAATTTGATAAAATACTTAAGACATGTGGACATCTCTGGAAATTTTTGGGTATTTTATTACTGAGTTTTTGTATGGTTTATGATTTATAGAAAACCTAACAATTTCGTATATAAAACTGTGCGAAGTTATAAAAGGGTAAAAATTGTAAACTAAGGGTGTGATGTGTTTATTGTGTAACCTAAAGGGTGTAAATGGATATTTGGCTAAAACCAAAGGTCATGACTTGTAAAATCTGTAACTTGATGATATTTTCATATTATACCCTAAACTTATGCTAATTACCAAATGAACCCTAAATTATGAAAACTACTATATGAACACTAAAACTTTGTAAAAGACATTATGAACCCTAAACTATGAATACGATCATCTGTAATACTTAAAATGGAAAGGGTTGTAATTCTTTTCTACCCCTCTAGGTGTGAAGAAGGAGAGGACATGATCCTTTGCATCTTATTCTTTTGGTTTGTGCTTTGCTTTGGAATAAGGTACAGATATTCTGACCTTCTCTGTAAGGTTTCCTATGATTCTTTTCCGATCTGTTAAATATCTGATTGATACTCAGTTACGATCTTTTGCTATGACACCTTTGCTTCGACCTTGATCTCTGATTTTGGACCTATGATATGAAGACCTTATTGATATGAGATGGAAATGTTTTAAGTAAAGTATTTTGAAAGGGTTTTTCAAGCATGATATATTGGATTTAAGAAAACAATTTTTGAAGTTCGTTTTATGAAAACTATTTGAAAGACCATTTATGAAAACTATTTTGAAGCATTGTTTTAAATGAACCTTAAGAGAAAACCTTTTGAAAAGTACTTTTGATATTAAACCTTTTGAAAATTTGACCATCTGATACTTTGACCCTTTTGCTATGAACCTTTTGATGTGAACTTTTCATATGACTTTGAGATTCACTTTTGACATGACCTTGAGATATGCTTTGATATGACGTTGAGATACATTTCTGATATATGACTTTGAGATGACCTTGAGATATGACTCTTAGTTTGATACCCGAGCCACCTTTTTGTTTCCTAGCCAGGAAGGTAACCTGGCCATGTCTGTGATGCACCACTGGCATGACTCCTGTGTGGGGGAGTGATTTCTCACGCCGTCCCCTTTTATATTATGATATGGCCATGATGACTTTGAGATTATGATTTTGAGATTGACTTTGAGTGGGGGCGTATGGATTGCAATCCTAGGCATGTATGTTTAGTGGATTTAACTATGACTTTGAGTATGACTTTGAGGTGACTGGTGCTGTGTGCAATACACGCCTTTCACATTTCTGGGAGCTAGCTACTCCACCCCTTTGATACATGAGGACACCCCTCATATTATCTGGTTGCCTGAGAGGTATCCCCTCTGATTGTGAGACTATGATTTTGAGATGTTGACTTTGAGATTATGACTTTGAGTTATGGGCTCGTGGTGGATGACTGTCCTAAACCTTTACTCTTTATTTTCTTTTCTTATATCTCATTCATTATGATATGTCTAATCAGTTCCATTTGATTTTGGTTCCCGTTTATTATATATCTGTTCACTGGGCTTTTTAAGCTCAGCCGCATTTCTTTTCCTGCGGCAGGTTTTAGTAGGAAGCCAGGAGCTTGGGTTTGCTTTGGGATGAGAGATTAGCTTTTGAAGGCGATACCTTAGTTTTAGTATTCATTTATGTATGACTACGTAGATTTGGCATATTTCCTTTGTAATATTGTAAACCATTTATATTATGTAAGTCGTATGTTATGCTTGCCTTTGATATGTCACCATTTGCGTAATACTTCTACCCTTGCCGGGTTGGGGTGTTACATTTGGTGTATAAAGAATCGTGTTGCGGAGGCCAAGGTACGTTCCTTGTTTAAATTTCGTTTACTAACTTAGCGATACGGCGGATCTAATTATCCAAAGCGCCGTATCTCTGACCGTCTAGGATTCATTGACTAGTCAACGAAATTAAATAGATACGGCGAATCCAATTTTTCAATACGGCGCATCCTTTTGCCCTATATATACGACGGGAATGCGCCGGATCTAAAATCTTTACCGCATAAACACACACAGTTAAGAACTCACACACAGTAAAATTATACTCTAATCCCGATCATTTTTCTTAAATCCACCTTTAATCCGATCTATAATCTTTCTCCTAATCATCAAATTAAGGTAATTACTCAATTTCGATTTAATCTTGTTTAATATGAAAATTAGGGTTTATGTGATTAAATTGATTTGTGCTTAAATGATATAGAGATGTGATTAGGGTTTGTATTAGATGATTTCCCCCGTATCTAACTTGCGCAAGTAATCGAATATCTGGCCTAGTTTGACTTAACCGAAAATTTGGGAAAATGAATTCGATTTTGAATATTTAGCGGGAAGGTAGATTAGTAAAATGTGATAAGCTATTAGAACTGATATACGGAGTATATGATGCTGTGATATTTAGTGGTAGTTTACGTCACGGATACGGATTCTTGAATAGTCTGCCTGATCCCCTTTATTTATACTGATATGCTTCTAGATGCGGCGCATCTAGGTTAATTGATGCGGCGTAACGACCTTTTCCAAATTAATAAAATTCTAGATACGCCGTATTGCTTAATCTAGATACGACGCATCTACATACGCCGTATCTCATCTCTTGCTCCGCATCCCTTATACTTTGTGCAGATACGCCGCATTGATTAAATCAGATGCGCCGTATCTACCTATCTTGCAGACTGTTCACTAACTTTGAAAATTTATTTCAGATGGCACTACCAGAAGTAGCACAGAGACACCAGTGGTTACGATTCGAGGATATGGGTCTAACCCTTGGCACTTTGGAGGATTACTTACGGAGACTTGAGTCGATTTACTTTAGGAGGATATTCAGGGTACAGGTTTTGGATTTCGCTGACGTAGGATTGATTGGGGCTGGACATGCTGCTGAGAGTTTACAGCATAGGATGGAGATGATTGTTGCTGGAGATGATGAGGAGGTGGTGTTCAGATCTAGTGCTTGGGAGAGATTGTTCAGGATCGATGAGCCTCTTATCAGGGAGCTTATGTTGGAGTTCTTCAGTACTGTCCATTATAGGGAGACTGATACAGAGTTGGATACTGCCGACACTTTGGTTTTTAGGTTAGGGGGAGTGCACAGGCAGATGTCGATGAGGGAGTTTATCCTGGCCATGGGTTTACACACTGCTGAGGAGCTTGAGTCAGATGGGTTTGCTAGGTATTGGGATGATAGTTTGCGAACGGTCCCCGACAGAGGATTATTTAGTGATTACTGGGACAGGATTTCTTCGGGGGGTGATATCACTACTTCCACCCCCTCATACACTTTGATCAGGGAGCCGATGAGGAGGCTGTGCCACCGGCTGATTGCACTTACCATTGCTGGGAGGGGTCAGTCACCTGAGAAGGTGACCACTCTGGACCTCTTCCTCCTTAGGAGCATGGATGAGGGGTTGTCGGTGAACATCCCCCACTTTTTGGCACACTACCTCCACCGATCAGCTGCAGGGAGAGATCGGAGGAGCCAGATGACTGGCGGGCATTTTGTTTCTAGGCTGGCCCGCCATTTTGGAGTGATTGGAGCTGAGATTCCAGCGGGGCTGGAGGTTGTGGTGACCCATCTCCCGGTTATTGACAGGGATTACTTGGTTAGGCTTGGGATATGCCAGCTAGCTATGGGAGAGTACGTTTGGGTAGCATTAGGGCCCGCCAGAGCTGCAGGACCAGAGGCGGAGCAGGGAGGCCCTCAGGGACCTCCGGCTGCTGCTCCAGCCCATCAGGAGGAGCCGCAGGCACCAGTACCCCCACCAGTCCCTGTACGCACGATGGGTCAGAGAGTTGACGCAGTCGAGGGAGAGCTGAGAGCCTTGAGAGGCATTGTTGAGTGGGTGGTTACGAGTGTGAGCAGACTGCTGGAGCAGCAGGGTATTACCCACACCCGTCCTGATGGTACTCATGTTGCGGGAGTGACACGTACATACGCTCGCAGAGTCCGGCCTAGGACTGACGATGCCAGCACTTCAGGGGCCCACCCACACGACCAGACTGACCCTTGATCTCTCGATTCCACGTGTTTATTGACATTATTCCATGCACATTATTATTATTCTTTTTGGATTGTACTAATCTATATTCTCATTTATGTATTTGATGTTTCAGTTTATATTTCTTGATATGCTTGACAAAGACTGGCATTAAGTTCAGCATGAGAGTATGAGAGGACGTGAGAGATGAACCATGGAATGAGCCATTTTTGCAACAGACTGCTAGCAGTCTGTCTGGTGAACACATGCGCCGCATCTGGGGAACAGATGCGACGCATCCTATCCTTTATTTCGTTTTATTTTTGTTTTAGGCCGCAGAGGATACGGCGCATCTCAATTCTGAGATGCGACGCATCTCCTGCAATGGTCATATCTTTATTTTTCTGCATTTTATATTTTTCGAATTTAAAACTTTTTATCAGTTTATTTTAATGCGGCGCATCCCTGGTTAAGGATGCGGCGCATCTTCTATTCTGATCCGTATTTATTCCAGGCTTGATACGGCGTATCTTTCACTACTAGAAAATGAAGCTAAAGCAACACCAATAAAATGTTGCATTATGTCTTTAAAATGTTGCATTATGCCTAATGTGACACTTTCCCAAGTGCTACGTTATGCAACGTCGCCTTAGGTATATGCAACACTTATTATTGTAATATGCAACACTTCTTTAAAGTGTTGCTTATGTTTAGCAAATGAGTTACTTTGTAATGCAACACTTTTTAAACTCAAATGCAACATTTCTTACGACCAAACACAACACTTTTTTACGCATGTGCAACACTTTTTAAAATCAATGCAACATTGCTACACATAAGTGCAACACTCTTTGCACGAAACCGCAACACTTCTTTATTTAGTATCACTAGATGAGCAACACTTTAATCCATCAAGTACAACACTTTGTGTTGTTTTCTAGCACATAGCTGCAACACTTTTTTAATCATTTGTAACAGTTTTTTACACAATACTAATGCTACATGTCATATTTCTTACAAAAAGGCAAATATGTATAATTTTCCATTCCATTATAGTAGTAATAAAATTCAATCGATAATAAGAAACATAATGCATATTGTACTTGCATATACACGTAAAATAACAACATAAAATGTCTTGTCTACGGCAAAAGGGTTATCAAATATCAAATTACAATCCTGGAAATAATCTTGACATCTTCTTTGCAAATCTTCACTCGCAACTTGACATAGGCCAAAAAAGCTTGTAGCCTGATACACATGAAAACAATAAAGAATATTGTTAGTTTTTTCCTTCATTGTGTACAAACATAATATAAAGGTACCATAATTAGAACAATAACGAGGTGGGTGCCGAGCCGCCGCGTTGCGGCGGGGCGTTATTTCCTCGCATCATATTTTCTCTGAAGAGTTCTTCGTCTGGATGCAACTGGAGAGTTTGAGCATCTGGGAATCTTGTTAGTGGTGTTGCACTGACCTGCAAACTCATTTCCATCCTGATCAGAGCAGTGCATGCGTAGCATTTCATCCTTTTTGTTGCTAACTCTTAACAGCTAAAGTGTAACCACTTATATGCGTACAACAGATATCAGAAAACATTACCGACAGTAAATGACTGAAAACACGTAAAAACAAAGGAACCAACCACATGATGCCATAGCAGCATCCACATGACCAACCAACTGAACATCTGAAATTTAGAACGCGCAACCGATGTTTCACCCGGAACATGTACACCTTATCAGACGAACAAACGTGGAACCTGTAACGACAATTGAAGATACTGTTGTTATTAGATATAACGGAAAACAAAAGCCATGGTAGATAATCATTTATCACAAACGACAGTCTAGGGACCAGAAAAACAACATCGAACATGTAGTCGTTCACATGTACAGAATATGTATCATAAAACATCGTAGACACCAAACACCGAAAAAAACATAGGGAAGAAGAGCGTAACCGTACGTCACCGTAGCAGCAGGCACATGACAAACAGATGCAACAGCTGACTCAGACTGCGCACATGATGTTTCACCAACAACGTGCAGACCTGCTCCTGTTGAAATCAAAAAAAAAAAATTACACACAATAAAAACCAAAACCCCAATTAAACTTAATGGAACCGCCACATGATGGTTACTATGTTAATCAACAAACCATGCAGGTGCTGTTATGCAAATTCTATTTGATTTATTCAAAAAAAACTTGTACCAATACTTACGGACTTTTTTTTGTCGGGTCATTTAAATTCATCGGCACCAACGCACGATGGCTTTTTTGAAGCTCAGCAAAGCATACATGGTCTGGTATGTTTGCCACTATTAAACTGAAATAAAATATTTTTAAGTATTATTTTGTCCCATGATTTGTTAATGTTTTTTGTGTCTATGTAGGGACACATGGATTTTAGACTGGCAAGTTTAGGTTACAGTATGTAGGTTTGTGTGTGTAATTATAATGCATTAGTTTTGGGTTGAACATGTCACTTTTGAGTATGGGTCAGAACAGTCGAGGTCGCGGGTCAACCCTCAAACACATTATACACCATAGTTACGCTAATTATTATCACGAAAACAATATTTATTACAAAAAAATGTAAATCTATGAATAAAACAATTTAGGAATACTAAGCACAAGACCGTAAAGGAACACACCTTCAGTAATACTAATGTGGCCATCAACCGGCAAGGTTAGCAACACCTCCGAAGCTGAACCACCTACAATGTAACCACCTGCAAACAGAACGCGTCAGTAATACTAATGTGGCCATCAACCGGCTTATGTCTTATCCCACTCAGTTCTGCATTCTTTGTCTGTAAGTTTTCATACCTTAAGTAGTTTTCGTTAATAATGAGATAAAGATACATTGTTGCCCATATTTGTCTTCTCTATTTCATTTCCAACGTAAATCCTATCTGTCCCCATTTGTTTCATCTTATGTTTTTCATCCCATCCTTTCTAACCTATAGTAATTTTTCACTCCCAAAAATCCCAAATGCTTAAAAGAGCAATAAAGAGCTACTAAATGTATTACTTTAACTTACATTTAATTTGTATCCATGTAAGTATAGTATACTTATGTTCATATACAGCCTTTTCTAAAACCCACTATCAGGTCCAAGATCAAATTTAAGGTCAGTTGCTAAATTCAACATATTCCAGCGTCAATATATAAATGAAGGCAACATACCACACATATACCCTGTACAATACATTTCATTATTGATCAACAATTCAACATCATCACATTTATTCTATGCTTATAATGACTAAAAATGAAAATGATCGCAACGTCGACATCCAAAGCAAGAAAACTCAAAATTATACAATGAAAATAACACAAACCGTATCAACTACATCAACTATATCTATGCTGGGTGTATATTTCAGATCCTAAAGTTTTACAATCTCATGCTTATGTACTGTCCCTCCCACATTAACTATCCTTTTAACTTCCTCCCATATTTAACAAACTACCTAATATGGCCAGTGACACTTCAACTTCTGTAATTTTCTTCATAACTGATATTAATTCAAGTTCTGGTCAGTTATCGTGGTTTAGTTCTGAGGTACATCACTCAAAACTAATCGGATATGTGAACACATGTCTGCCTTTTGTACATTCAAAAGCCAGCTAAAAAAAGAAATATTGTTATTTATTCCTACTTCTAGTCTATCATTAGGAGGGTGATCTAGGTGAAACAGTAAAGAGGATATACTCTTCCAAAGAAAAGACTACAAATAACGTATTTGCTTTATCCATTAAACTATTTCGCAGATGTAACAAATAACTAAATTCCAAAATAATGGCCAAATTATGTTTTGTAATGTTGTTAAATTACCATTCAGCGTAGATGTAATAAAAATAAATTAGTAAACAAAGGACCTTATATTGATGAATCATCAATCTAAGCAACATATACAGTACGTTATCTGCTAATTCTAAAAAATATACCATACACAGAACATCTTGTCTTCCACGAAGTCAAACAGGCTCATTACAGGCGTGTCTACAAGGACGCTTCTGAGAAAGAACGACGTTTTAGAATTTACCAAGAGAATGTCCAGTACATACAGTCATCTAACAATGCAATGAACAAAAGTTAAAGACTAGTAGTCAATGAGTTTGCAGACCTTACAAACGAAGATGTTACAGCAGTTTCATCATCAGTAGATTGGAGAGTAAAAGGTGCAGTAACGCCTGTTAAAGACCAAGGGCAATGTGGTAAGCATCAAGTATTTTGAGAACTTCTCAAATCATGAAATCAAATAGTCAAAGTATTAAATACAGAACCAAGCACCCCGCAAAAAAAAATTCAATCAGGTAATATATGCAAAGCATTCAAAAGAAAGCATCAGTACATGCATACAGGAAAACGTTGGTCATTCACACATCTATTCAGATGATCAGAGAACTTTACTAACCTGAGACCGCAAAGGCACTAATGAAAGTATTCACCCTTGGTCTTGTTACATGCGCTTGTTTATCTATTAGACAGGAAACTGAGTTAAGTGCACACAAACTTCAAAATAAGGGCTTAACCACATGAATATGATTACTAGGACAAAAATCAAGCAAAATAATCTCCAAACTTAAAAAAAGAAATTTACTGTCATACCTGATCAAACTTATAGATAAGCCAAGATGTAGTCAACCTTTTTCTCTCACCAATAATCTCCACAAGAATACTCTCCATCCTTGAAATTATGAAACCGATTGGCATCCCTAACAACAATCTCCCGGTTTTCAAGTCTCAATATCAGCTTAATTGCAGCATGACAGTTTAAACATGCACGTAAATTCTTAGTTATCCTAAGGGTTGTTCCAAAAGGAGTACTAATAAGCCCATAAGCAATAGCTAGCCTTTCACTATGATTCCAGAGACTCTCCTCCGTATCTTCATAACGTGGATCACCAGTGTTCATCAGGAGCTGATCAACTGTCTTGAACCAAGTATGCACAAGCTTGCCCGTGAAACCATAATCACCATACAAACCATGCATCAGTAAAAAATAAGTAGGCAAATAACAAATCATGCATTAGTACTAAGTAGTAAAATAACAAACCATGACTTCTGTTGTGGGGTCAAATATACTAAGTAGGCATATAACAAATCATGAATCAATAACAATCCATATCAGTACCCCAAATACTAAGAGTAAGACTATGCATCTATAACAAACCAAAATACCAAGACCATGCATGATGCATTAGTAGGAAAAATACTAAATGCATATATTAAATGGAAAGTAAAACAACCAACAAGCCATCCATTGATCCATATCAGTAAGCAAATACTTCCAAAGTTTTAAAATTACGACAGTAGGCCTTTTTCACAAAATTACAATAGTAGGCAAATAACAACTAACAAGTCATTCATATTTCCACCAAAATAAGCTTTCAATCCACAAAATAAGCTTCCATAATAAAGGTTAGATAAATACACATGTAAACTTATAAAGATACAGAAAACGAAGAAAAAAAATTAACTCGGTTTAGTCGGGTTGACCCGAACCAGAATAGGCAAAGCATTCTGAACCCGATACCCGACCCTATTTTGTATTCGGGTTACTCGGGTTGACCCGATTATCCTTATTCGGGTTTGAGTCTGGGTCGGGTCAGGATTTATGACAACCCTGGTCATAGCCTCATAGGTAATGACAATTAGGTGCTAAAATTCTCGGTTAAACAATAATCTAAATCTTCTTCAGCTTAACATGTAATCAATAAAAGAAGTTAAATCGATTGCAGATTGTTTCATACCGGCTTTAGGACATCTGTGCTGAATGCTTCCAAAAACTCCAATCCATAAGCCACCTTCAGCGCGGCATGTGCAACTGGGGCTTTTTCAATATAGATTCGGGTTCACAAAAACCCCTAAATTCGAAAATCAAGAAAATAAGAAATTGACCCATGAACACCTTAAATTGATTTCTAAATTGAACATATAACATATTATATTACCTGATTTCAATGTTAATAGCCTTAATACATGTAGCAATGATGCTGAATGGCGTTGGCTTTTGGATCGTATGGATGGGTTCAGGACTTCGAAGACTAGTGCGTGGTGAAGCAGGGACACAATGAAAATTGATTTTGATTTTGGGAGAAAAGGATGAGTGTGACTGAATGAGTGAAAGGTTGGAGGGAAAAAAATGGAGGGATCTAAAAAATCTGATTTTGATTTTGTGGAAAATTTGGAGCGGGATATAATGAAAATTGGGGAAGACTCAATTTACTCTTGACTATATTCTTGTGTTGACTATATTTATATGCAACACTTTTGAAAAAACTGTTGCCTTACACATATATAAATGCAACACTTATTTTGTAAATGTTGCTTAAAGTTTAATGTCTTCTAAAATGCAACAATTTTATAAAGTGTTGCTTATAAAATGTTGCATTAGCCCCATTTTCTTGTAGTGTTTTTCCATAAGATACGGCGCATCGACTGACCTGATGATTTTCATTTTTAAATTTTATGTTTTATTTTTACCTAACTACTAATGTGTTATGCAAGTTGAACCTTTCTTACCTTAGGTGTGTTTTGAAGCCTTGGTGGTATTATAGATTCCTGCATTTCCTGTGGATACATGATTATGAAGCTTAAACGTTCTAATCCACAAGAAATATGATTTTTACTCATACACTAATGGAGGATCATACCGAGCAAATCTCAGGGGAGTTTTTCTGTTCTAATTCTTTTATTTTCCAGTTTTTAACCTTTATTACAAACAACGAGGACGTTGTTTAACTTAAGTGGGGGAATTGGAGAATTAGAACACTTAACACTTACTTGTCCTAAACTTTTCAAAATATGCTTAAAATGTGCTTAATATATCAAAATTTAAAATTTTTAGCATGTTTTTGTTTAAAGTCTAAGTTGCATAGCTGCACACAAGACGTTATTTTCAAAAATTGTGATTTTTCAAAATTCACAAATCTATGAGTGTGCCGGTGACTTGTAAACTTTAGAACTTGGCTTGTATACTATTCGAGACCACCATAATAAGTATTATTTTATATAATTGGAATGACTTGTCTAAATTGGTAAATTTCTAGGATTACGCCCAAATAGCCTTATATGTTATGTGATATTAGCTAACTACACTGGTTAGTTAACCCCCGTATAAACCCTTTGTTACTCTCATTTTTAGAGTAAGATACCCCTAGAAAAACCCTCAGAGCCATTCCTTTCGTTTCTTACACCTTTGTTTAAAATGTTTCGTTACACCCTTACACCTTAGCCTGCCCTGTAGATTAAAATCCGTGGTTGGTTAATTGCTATAGGCAAAGTGTGTTTCCTTACATTACCTGTGTTCGCGTGCGTAATTCATTATCTATGGTTAGGTCGGGAAATTGCACAATGCAATTGGAGTGAAAGTAAATATTGTATATTTTTGAGTTTATTTTTCATGTGTTTACTACTTTCACTATTACCGTTATTTCTGAAGTATGAAAAGTATGGAAAAATTATCCAGAATTATCATTATAGTGATGTGGTGAAATTTTACACATCTATGTTATTGATGAAGCGAAAAGTGTACCGCTTTTAAGGGGTTATTTAAGCCTTAAATCGTATTTATTTGATCAAATATTGCCCTAAATCGTTCCTTTTGTCATTTTAGGTACTTTTGAGGAGAAATCTGGAAAAGGAGGCATTTTGGACGTTTTTGGAGCATTAAAGTGAAGAAAACGGCAAAGTCTCAAGAATCGGCTAAAAGTTACTCTTGACGGCGTCAAGATTTACTCTAGACGGCGTCATGCCTTGGCAAGAAAAGTTGGACGTGAAATTTACTCATGACGGGCCAGTGAAAATAGCATGTGAATTCTGACGGCGTCACGCTTTAACTTGATCGAGGGCGTCACGGCTTAAATCATAAGGGGACGGCGTCACGTTCATGGTTAGACGGCGTCAAGCCTTGATAAGCCAGAATGGATTTTTGAAGAGCTAAAGAGGGACGGCGTCAAGAAGGTCATCCGGGAACCCTAAAAGCGGCGAGGTGACGGCGTCACACTCCATAAGGTGACGCCGTCAGATCCAAAAATCTATATATAGTTTTCTAATTTTTTGTCATTAGGAAGAGCTTAGTGTGTGGAATTTTGGGAGAAAACCCTAAGACGATTTTAGCTACTTTTTCAGGGCTTTTTGCCTTGAGATCTTCCATGTTTCATTGAAAGATAAGTTATCAATTAATCATTCAATATGTCTATGTGTTGTTTGATTCTATCTTATTCTTGTCTTTTGTTTAACATGTTAGGCTAATTTTATCTTGTGTTTGCTTAGATCTAATGAAACCTAGCTATTGATTATTGGTTGTTAGTGTGTTGTTAGTTGTATTGGATGATTGTTTATCTATGTTAGGCTTAAGAAAACTGGCTAACTTCCTATTCGGTAACTTGCTTGAACGTCTTAAGAAACATGAACCAAATGCGTACTAAAGGTTTTTATGGTTGTATTTAATGCACAAGCGAATTCTAGTGATCCCATGTTAGGAGCTTCCTAGCCGGCTCGACATAGGAGTGAAGTAGGAGCTTGTAGAGTTGGGGAAGTAAGTACGCCACCCCACGAATGGTATTAAGGAATACACCCGTCATCCACGCAACTAATACACACTAATTAACCGGTAAAAGATAGTTAGGGAGTAAGGAAATCTAAGTAAACACATTTCTCTACACATAAGTTTCTCACCACATTTTCATTTTTGTTATTTTATTTTATTTGCATCCGTAGTAATTTTGGGTTAGTTGACTAGCAACTAATTCCGCCCACTCCTTCAAACCCGAGATTTTACTTGCTTTCATAAAAACTATAAAAACATAAAAAAAAGAATCTTCCTCAACCCTTAGACCTAATTAGAGTAGCCTTTCATACCTAACGAACACTATTCCCTGTGGAGAACGATCAATCCCCCGTACTTACCACTACACTATACTACATCGGTCAGGTACACTGCCTGGTGGGGTTGTAAGCCTCTTGAGATCCCTCGAGAGGTAAAACCTGTTGTAAGGTTACAAAACCACGCAATCAAGTTTTTGGCGCCGCTGCCGGGGAATAGTTATTGTTTAGGTTGAATTTTTATTTTATAGGTCTACTCATTAGATTCCTATCTTAGTGAGATTTTTATTTTCTTTTTATTAGCTTTCCTGTAGTCTATCTTTTCTTTGTGTCTTTGTTCGTAAAAACCATTCCATTGACTCTTCCGTTCACCATTATGGAGTACGCGAATCCACCATACCACCAACCACAAAGGCCATTCTACCCTATTGACATCTCGAATTTCAAACAATATCGAGATGAACCCATATATGATGCATGGACTCGTTTTAGAAATTTACTCCGAAAATTCCCTCATCATAGTTTCGCTTTAGCATCCCTAACCCGAACCTTTTACTATCGTGTTGGCCAATATGACCAAATGCGCATTGAGGATTTTGCCAATGGGGACTTTAGGGAATTAAGTGCTGAAGAAGCATGGGATGCCATAGAAGATTGTGCCCAATATTATTATAGGGTAGACAACCCAACAAACGTTAGTACAAGTCAATTGAATATAAATTTCTTGGATCATGAAACAAGTTTGTTTGGGGATGAATACATTAGTGTTGAGATACCTAAGTGGTTGTCATGTAATGCCATAGTACAAAACAAACACATAGGTTATCTTGATGTGATGGAGGATCTAGCCGAGCATGATCACATTGATCAAAAAGACCTAGGTTTTATGATCGATGACGATGAATCTCAAGAAACACATGATGAATCTTTTGGGCAATTTGAATATAGCAGTCAGAATATTGAGGATGATCCTTATGATTCGGACATAGAAGTTGAGATGCCTAGAGAAGCACTTGAGATACTTGGGAAAATGTTAGGGTTAGATCCTACTAAAACACATGATGAGGATATAGGTGATCTTGACATAAGAAATGATGAGGTAAGTAACATAAACCCACCAAGTACCCCACAAGTCCTACCATCATTTGAGGCATACACACCACCCATGACTTACCCGGAAGAAGTAGAAGAGACTATAGGAACCCCAATAGAGGTAGAGCCCTTGGACCAAACAAAACTAGAAGAAATAGGTTTGAATACTTGTAGTCATAACCTTTCTTTTAGTTCTATGGAAGTTCCTAGTTTTGATGAACCGGAGCCTCAACCAAAACCGTTACCTAATCTTCCATCCTTAAATGTGAACTTAGGAATTGAATTAGGTCCCGATCCACCCATCAAACCATGTAGTCCGGGTAATCTTAAGTTTAAGGTAGTAGACATTAAGCCTTGTAGTGAGGAAGCTAATATAGGAGTGAACCATGACCTTACATACTTACATCACCCATTCATGATAGATCACAAGAAACACTATGGGTTTAAACCGGGTTTATTAGGTCAAGATGGATTCCCAACTAGGAATCTCTCGAAGTTGATAGAAGATGATCCCTTTTTAGGAGAAAACTTTAATTCACCCATTGGCCAAATTGAACTAGGTAAGGTTATGATGAAAGGAGCACACCCCTTTGAGCATATAATTCATCCACCACTCTTTCCTCATGTGGCATACTACTACCGAGCTGGTGTGTATCGCTACTATCACCCGCACTTAATCCTAAGTGTAGGGAAAACCTCCCCTTTATCCATTAAATAAGGGTAGAGTCAGGCTCATGACTCGAACAAAAACAAGCGCTTCTTGGGAGGCAACCCAAGCGTTACTTGCTTTATTTGCTTTGTGTGTTTATTTATTTGCTTGTTTGATTTTATTTGTTTCCGTATGTGTGTTTAATTTTTATTATTATTGATTCATGTTCAAAACTAATTTGTGAAAATGCTTTATTTTGTTTTTAACTTCGTCTTAACTACATATAAAGGTATTTTGCAAAAGATAAGTGTAAGGGAAATCTAAATCGGTTTATTAGAACAAATGAACATGAATCGTAATAATATTAAATGAACATACATATTAGTATTTGTTTGAGTCAAATGCTTGTATCGAGTCATAATGATGTTTTGCAGGAATTCCAGGAAGTAAGGTATAGGTTTTTCCAAAATTTTTCCGGAAACGTAACATGAGAATTCTGTCAGATCATTTCTGACGGCGTCAGGCTTTACAACCTGACGGCGTCAGATTTAATTTTCAGAAATTTTTGAAAGTTTTGTTTTCATAAAAAGTTTTTATTAAAATCTCCAACTTATAATCTCCAGGAATCTGCAAAATTATCATTCCACAAGCATTATATCCTTATATATAGATTTTTCCCGCCGATGTTATGCAGGTTTTCGTGTTTGTTTTCTCAGGTTTAACAGGTTATTTTGGACAAGGAGATGTTTATGGAATCAAGCTTGTGGCGATGCATTAGTCATGGAGCTTCAACATTCTCTTTGGAGGAAGATCTAACCGTGTAATTTCATTATCCACCGAGCGAATCAGGGGAGTATTTGATTTCATTCTTTTACTTTATGCTTTTACATCTTGTTATTTGAACATTGGGTACAATGTTCATCTTAAGTGTAAGGGGAGGGTAAAAGTACGATTTTAGAGAATACAATTGCGCTTGATTTTTGTTTGTTTAATAGTAGATGTGTAATAAAACTGAGAGAAATACTTGTTAAGGTAATTTTAGTGCCAAATTTAAAATTTTTTACAACATATAGGAGTGAAACTTTGATCTTAATGAGCGTCTCACGGATAGGAGTTATATGACTAGCACAAAAACCGTACCACTAAAAAATTTTCCACCCCCAAATATGTGAGGTTCGCCCCTAGAATTGGTAGGAAAAGCATTTATGCTATGATGTGTGTACCGATAGCACTTAGATTCTAGAACTTGCGTTAGGACCATTCCAAGGCCACAAGTGAGACTACATTCGTGTAGTTAGATTTACTACATGATAAGAGGCATTAGGATTAACCCATTGTTTTACACCTGTGTTTTTTGTTATAATTACTTTGGCTACATTGGTCAAGTAATTCTCCCACACCCTTTGCGTTGTACTAATTTTTAGTACACGATACCCCTAGTACACCCCTCAGAGCCTATCTTTTCGTTTCGACCTTTAAGCATTTTACTTAAAGGAAGAATTTTTTACACCCCACTTAAATGTACACCCAAATCGCCTTAGCCTACCTTGTATGCACTTATTTTTAGTGCATTATTGTGACAACATTTGTTTAAACCCAAGTTAATTATCTAGTTGATTACATGGTTGCTAAGTCGAGTCATATCCTTGTACATATTGTTTGGGGACGATTGGGACTCATGGGTAAAGTACTAGTATAATGGAGTAATGGGGATGAACATCATTTATTACCCCCATATGTGCTAAATATTTTAAAAGTACTCCAAGTTTTTCGATTATCTTAATTCGAGTCATTATATTAGTATTTGTAAAGTTATGTAAAAATTCAAGTGTAAGGGGGATGCAATGCCCCTATGATGTATTATTTTGGATGGTAGGGTAAAAGTGTATGATCAAAAAAAAAAAAAAAAAAAAAAAAAAAAAAAAAAAAAAAAAAAATCGAAAAAATCAAGAAAAATACAAAAAAATGAGAAAAAGAAAAATAGAAAAAACATACGGACTACCATCCCGTTTTATTTTATGTTTATTTTATGTTTTTGTTATTTTATCATTAGCTTAAGATCGAGTCTAGTCTTGGCTTAGCAACATTGTATAGTACATGTAATTGATCAAGATTTTTAACTCGCCACCAGTAAAATATCCTTTATCCAACCAAACCGTGTTTTCCTTTTCCCTACACCTAACGTTATAACCCATTTAAAAGCCCTCTTTGATAGTTTATCTTTGGTGCTTACGCCTAGTGGAGGAGGTTTTCGATCCTTTCCCAAGCCTATGGTAATCTATTTGCTATGACAGGTAGTGAGAGATATTATCTGTTTTCATTTATGAGATTTATTTTGATGACACTTGAGAGATGTGAGTATCTAAACACTACTTGTAAGGTGCTAGTTTGTAATCTCCGTGCTTATTATGATTGAAGTGGAACGATTATTTGTTGTAATTACTTTTATGTTTGCATTAAATGACCCCTAACTTGTATTTTGATTAGAATAAAAGCGCATTTGCTTGAGGACAAGCAAATCTCAAGTGTAAGGGTATTTGATGAAGCGAAAAGTGTACCGCTTTTAAGGGGTTATTTAAGCCTTAAATCGTATTTATTTGATCAAATATTGCCCTAAATCGTTCCTTTTGTCATTTTAGGTACTTTTGAGGAGAAATCTGGAAAAGGAGGCATTTTGGACGTTTTTGGAGCATTAAAGTGAAGAAAACGGCAAAGTCTCAAGAATCGGCTAAAAGTTACTCTTGACGGCGTCAAGATTTACTCTAGACGGCGTCATGCCTTGGCAAGAAAAGTTGGACGTGAAATTTACTCATGACGGGCCAGTGAAAATAGCATGTGAATTCTGACGGCGTCACGCTTTAACTTGATCGAGGGCGTCACGGCTTAAATCATAAGGGGACGGCGTCACGTTCATGGTTAGACGGCGTCAAGCCTTGATAAGCCAGAATGGATTTTTGAAGAGCTAAAGAGGGACGGCGTCAAGAAGGTCATCCGGGAACCCTAAAAGCGGCGAGGTGACGGCGTCACACTCCATAAGGTGACGCCGTCAGATCCAAAAATCTATATATAGTTTTCTAATTTTTTGTCATTAGGAAGAGCTTAGTGTGTGGAATTTTGGGAGAAAACCCTAAGACGATTTTAGCTACTTTTTCAGGGCTTTTTGCCTTGAGATCTTCCATGTTTCATTGAAAGATAAGTTATCAATTAATCATTCAATATGTCTATGTGTTGTTTGATTCTATCTTATTCTTGTCTTTTGTTTAACATGTTAGGCTAATTTTATCTTGTGTTTGCTTAGATCTAATGAAACCTAGCTATTGATTATTGGTTGTTAGTGTGTTGTTAGTTGTATTGGATGATTGTTTATCTATGTTAGGCTTAAGAAAACTGGCTAACTTCCTATTCGGTAACTTGCTTGAACGTCTTAAGAAACATGAACCAAATGCGTACTAAAGGTTTTTATGGTTGTATTTAATGCACAAGCGAATTCTAGTGATCCCATGTTAGGAGCTTCCTAGCCGGCTCGACATAGGAGTGAAGTAGGAGCTTGTAGAGTTGGGGAAGTAAGTACGCCACCCCACGAATGGTATTAAGGAATACACCCGTCATCCACGCAACTAATACACACTAATTAACCGGTAAAAGATAGTTAGGGAGTAAGGAAATCTAAGTAAACACATTTCTCTACACATAAGTTTCTCACCACATTTTCATTTTTGTTATTTTATTTTATTTGCATCCGTAGTAATTTTGGGTTAGTTGACTAGCAACTAATTCCGCCCACTCCTTCAAACCCGAGATTTTACTTGCTTTCATAAAAACTATAAAAACATAAAAAAAAGAATCTTCCTCAACCCTTAGACCTAATTAGAGTAGCCTTTCATACCTAACGAACACTATTCCCTGTGGAGAACGATCAATCCCCCGTACTTACCACTACACTATACTACATCGGTCAGGTACACTGCCTGGTGGGGTTGTAAGCCTCTTGGGATCCCTCGAGAGGTAAAACCTGTTGTAAGGTTACAAAACCACGCAATCAGTTATTATTTTATTTTATTTTTTTTAAAAAAAAAAAAATCGAAAAAATGAGAAAAGAAAAAGAAAAAGAAAAGTTGGATGTTTGATTTAACCAACGATGTAAAGTTATGTAAGTGGTCGATATCACCACTAATTGTTGTACTATATATTTATGGATTGAAACGGGAGTTGGCAGTTATGGGAACGTCAACTAAGGTTTATTCTTTGATTAAGATCTTGTTGAGTATAATTCGTGTCTACCTAAAGCGTGTGTTTCAAGTGTTAAAGCGTGAGTTATTCAATGATATGAGTCTTATTCATGGGATGGTTGGGATAGTGATTAACCACACTTAGGATTTTAATTTATTTGTTTTGTTATTTTTTATTTTTACACCAATTTATATCCCAAATATTATCCATGCCCTGTATTATTCTTTATCCAACCAAACCTTTGATTTATTGAGATTAGGGATTTGAGCAATCTTAAGTATCGTAGTCGTGGATTCGGCTATGTATTTATGATTTTGTCGCCCTTTTTGATATATTATTATTGGTGAAGTTTGGACCTATCTTTAGCCTATTCGAGTTAAGGATTTGAGCAATTGCAAGTATCGTGTTCGTGGATTCGATCATGTATTTGTGATTTTGTCGCCTTTTCTGGAATTTGAGATCGATAGAGATTAAGAATAATTAACCCTTAAGCCTAAAAACCCTTTTTACCGCTTTAGACTTGTTATTCCTTAGCTTTAGTGGTGGAGATGTGTATACTTGCCAAGCTTATGATAGAATATTCGTCACGACTGGACAGTTAAATGATTAGATTTGCTTTTATCAGATTATTTTATTTTACTTCTAATTCGTTAAGTGTTTAGTTGTGTGATTATGACAAAAATGAATACATGCTTAAATATAAAAATAAATCCTAATATCTTTTAGGATACATTTTCATAATATTAATTCTAAGGTTTACTTGGGGACAAGTAAAGCTCAAGTGGGGGGATATTTGATGAACTCAAATAAGTACATTTTATTACTATCATTTATCCTATTAATTTGACTTGTTTTACTATATTATGTATGAGGATTGATACTTAATCGTTTACTTTTGTAATTCTCAGGTAAAAACAAGCATTTGGTGAAACTTAGCGATTATGGACTAAAAACGGAGTAAAATGATCAAGATTGGAATTGGTTGTTGGAATGAAGAGAATGAAGACCACTGCCTGACTTTGAAGAATGCGCCGCATGGATTTATCCCATGCGCCGCATATGAAACTTTGGTCAACGAAGAATAACCAACTTGTTCTACTCCAGATGCGCCGCATCTCACTCATTACATGCGCCGCATCACTATCAAGATCTCACCAGATTCGATCCAAGATACAAGAGGACATGCGCCGCATCCAAAGATGAAGATACGCCGCATCTCCTGGCGGTGTACGAATATTCCTGAATATTATAATCTTGGACCCCACGCGAAGTTAAGTAAATGCGCCGCATCTACTTACTAGATGCGCCGCATCCTACCCTCAGACAGAAACTATAAATACCCCAAGACCAGACGAATTTCGTGTGACATATTAGTTCCGAAGTTTTTAACAGAAGACCGAAGACCAGAAACCAAGGACGAATTCAGTCAAGGTAGCAGCACAAGACACACCCAAATCAAAGATACAAGAGCTGTAAGAAGGTGCTGCATGTGTTTAATTCATTAAGTAGTTTTGTTTTATTGTGTTAGTAAACTTTAATTCATCAAGATTGGTGGCTTGTGTAATGTGACAACGGAAAGATTGCACTCCCTTAAAACTACTTTCTCATTAATTAAAGTTTATATGTTGATGTCATTGGTGACTTTTATTAGTGCATTGATAACCTCTGTGGCTAGCTGAGCGTTGATCGGGTCGCCATGCCTCTGCCCTCGCCTGTTTATTAGATCGCCTATGCATTCTATGGTCTGTAGAAAAGTAGGAGAAAGATAAACGGGATAGTCATAAGTAATCATTAAGGGTTTACTCGCCGATAAGATTAGAACCAACGAGAAAGGACTTAATCTCGGTGCGTTGCATCGAACTATACACTTCATATAACACTAGCAATAAAACAAGTGACAAACTACTTATCTTAAGGACAACCCTCTTATTGTCTCGAGTATTTATCTGTGTACGTGTGTGTTACTTGCTGATTCGTGCCTATTGGTTTAGTTTATTATTTAATTGCAACAAAATCGTGCCAGTCTCTCAAGCTGAACCCCCTTGCGTTAGATTAGATTGTATAGCTAACTTAATATATTAAAATACTAATTAGAATAACTAGATAATACGTTCCACTCTTAGTGATCGACACTCTACTTACCATTATATTCATACTGACCGGGTACACTGCTCGTTAAGTGTGTGTGTTATTGATAAGTCGGCTAAATATAAATTTAAAACTTGAGTAGGCATTAAACTGCTAAACCGCAACGACACATCGCACGCATCAAAAATCAAAAGGATTTCGTATCTGGAACCGTCGAACTAAGGAAATTCAAGAGACAATACACGCTCATTTTGATGAACTCACCGATATGGCTTCTGAGCAAAACAGCTTAGGACTCGCAACTAACTGTCTGAACTTCCCTGATCAATCAGCTGCACCACTCTCTCTCAACCGCAAGGATTTGGAAGACTTGTTTGCTCCGCTATTTGATGATTCTCTTGTTAGTCGTGCTTCAGATGTATCCACCAGTTCTGCTGCACAACCTGTCTAAATTCCAGTACCTGATACACCAGTAACTACTACAACAGCAGTTGCTGCAGATGCACCTCAAACAGAAACATCATCATCAGTAGAACAAACAGCTTCTAATACTGAGACTGCAACTGAAGATCCCCTCTTATCTCATGAAGTACCTACACCCGCAAATTATGACGGAAATGCTTTCTTCAATCCATTTGCTCTGGCTCCAACCGTTCCTGATATTGCTGAGTCGTCAACGAGCAACTTGGATCCGTCAAATATGCACAACAATTTTCAACACTACCCTTCTACCCACAAATGGACCAAGGATCACCCTTTAGCAAACATAATTGGTAATCCAGACAATCCGGTCATGACACGGAAAAGACTCCACACAGGCGGTGAAACTTGCATTTATGCACTCACCGTTTGTCAAGCAGAACCCAAGAATATTAAAGAAGCCTTAAATTACGACAATTGGATTGAGTCAATGCAAGAAGAACTTGAACAATTCAAACGTCTTGAAGTTTGGGAACTGGTAGAAAGACCTGATGGAGTCTACGTTGTTGGACTAAAATGGATATGGAAAAACAAATTGGATGCTGATGGCACTGTTATTTGTAAAAAAATCTCGGCTGGTTGCTAAAGGTTTCAGTCAAGAAGAAGGTATTGACTTTGAAGAATCATTTGCTCCAGTGGCAAGACTTGAAGTCGTTCGTATGTTTCTGGCATATGCTGCCCACAAGAACATCATCGTTTACCAAATGGACGTGAAGACTGCATTCCTGAATGGACAACTCCGTGAAGAAGTGTACGTCACACAACCAGAGGGCTTCATCGATCCAGAACATCCAAACCATGTGTACCGGCTCAAGAAAGCTCTCTATGGCCTTAAACAAGCCCCGAGAGCATGGTTGCTTAGATACCCGTAAAAGTACGTCTGGAGGAGTGCAGTTCCTTGGAGACAAACTTGTCTCTTGGCAGTCAAAGAAGCAAGATTGTACATCAATGTCATCAACTAAATCAGAATACGTAGCCATGTCAGCATGTTGTGCTCAAGTCATCTGGATGAGATCACAACTGATGGACTATGGTTATGTCTTCAACAAGATTCCAATGTACTATGACTCCAAGAGTGCCATTGCCATCTCGTGTAACACCGTTCAGCATTCGAAGTCCAAGCACATTGCACTTCGGTATCATTTCATCAAGGAGCATGTGGAACAGGGTACTATTGAACTTTATTTTGTGGGTACAGAATACCAACTGGCAGACTTATTCACCAAAGTCTTGCCTCAGGCAAGATTTGTGGAATTAGTTCACCAGATTGGTATGAGGTGTTTGACTCCAGAGGATTTAAACAATTTTCTTAAAAACAATTAAGAAATTCAAACACCAAAACTATCTTTGTAAATATTTTATCAAAGATACAAAAAGATTTTCAATTTTTCTTTTTTTTAAAAAAAAAAAAAAAAAAAAAAAAAAAAAAGCATGCAAGTACAAAATTTCTATCAACACTTGGTTTATTTCAACACATTACCAATTATTTCTGAACAAGTGTTGAGGGGGAGAAAGAAATTCAAATTTTAAAAATTGTACTTGCTTATTTTCCTTAAAATTGTTGCTATATAAAATGGTGGTAATAATATCTGAATGATACCATCCTTGATCTTAAAAATGTTTTTCAAATACTCATAAGTCGAGGGGGAGTATTAAAATTGTTCTAGTAAAAAAACATGTCAAGTCTAGTTAACAAATAGTGAGTAAGGACTTAGATTGAAAAACAATGTGGTTATAGGACTAAATGTGACAAAGTTGGAAAGGTCAAAATTTTTGACAAAAAGGTGAAATTGCATTGAATGCATTTCATTTGCAGTCAAAATATTTCACCAACCATAATAAATAGTTCACCAACCATAATCCACGGCCAAAAATCAAACAAGAATCCGAGCAAGAAACTTCAAATCTGTGAGTACTAATACATTGTTTATATGATTATGTGGAAACCGTAGAGGGGGGTGAATACGTTTCTATTTAAAAACTTAAAACTTTTTGTATCAAACACCCGATCAAGTGTGACGTAATATGAAAAGTCTCAACTATGGTCATATAACATCTAGAGATGGTATAAAGTAAACTACCACACAAACATAAACACACCATGACACAAACATAGTCAACATAATATAAGCAACAAAGCACACAAGCATAAACGCAATGCAAATATAAATATAAAGTGATAAAGAATAAAATAAAAGTAAAGAGATAAGTAAGAAGGCGTAAACCGGACACGATGATTTATAGTGGTTCGGTCACGAAGCTCCTCTTCGCCCTACTCCACTCCCCGAGTACCCAACTCGAGAGTTACTTCACTAATCAACAAGCTCCCTTCAGGCGGAGAAAACCGTACACGTTGCTTATCCTATTTTCGACACTAAGCTAGATGTCGAGTGCTAATCTTAGCTAGCACCAATCTACCACGATCTACCCTTGATCCACTTGATCAATACACAAGCCCACAAGCTACAAGAGATCTCCAAGATCTCAACAAGATCACAAGGATCTACTCCCACTTGACTCGATCTACCCGATCTACCTTTGATCCACTTGATCAATCACACAAGCCCAATGGCTTCAAGAGATCTCCAAGATCTCAAAAAGATCACAATGATCTACTCCTACTTGACTCGATCTACCCAATCTATCATTGATCTTCTTGATCAATCACACAAGCTCACAAGCTACAAGAGATATTCAATATCTCTATAAGATCACAATGATCTTCCCTCACAAACTCTCAAAAGAAAGATAGACTTGATGTATACTATGATACAATCAAGTGTGTAACAAATGTTACAAGTGCTCTACCTACAACTACAACACTTTGTATCTTCTTGGATACCTTGTGTTCTTCTCTTGCACTAGAAGAGGAATGAAGAGGATCTCTTGGTGGGATGAAAGGATCACTCTTAAACAAACTAAGACTCTCTAAATGATCAAAGAAAGTGATCTAAGTGAGGAGGGATTAGACCAGAGAAAACTGACTGGAAAAATCAAGTTGGAAGTGTAAAATGGTCCACTATTTATAGGCAAGGAGAAAACTAGCCGTTACAGAGGGACGGCACCACTAAATTTAGTGGTACCGTGGACGCTCCTCCGTTTGTTTTTAGTGGGGAAGGTTTATTTGGGAATGTTTGGAGCTGTTTGGGGGGGGGGGGGAAATGACTGTTGGGATTTTTTAAACTTATTTTTCAAAATAAAACATTTCTTTTTAATTCAAAAATAATTTGTAAAATATATTTTTGAAAGAAATGTTTTGTCACATTAAAAATGTGAAGTTTAGAGAAAAATATAATCCTTTGATCATTTGTCAAGTAGTAGATTTGTTTGTCCATACCTTGAGTGATTTACGTCAGGATAGAAATCTACGACTTTGTTGAAGCATACTTGAGACGTCGAGAGGTGTTGATGTAAGTATGCATTGATGATTTGTGTTTACAAGTAACTTGCACATTTTACGTTATGCATTACAAGTTACATGTTTGTCATTATTAAAACCGAAGAAACCGTTTAGTTTAAATATCGTAATATTTGCACTAACAATCTCCCCCTTTTTGATGATGACAAATATGTAAACTGTAACTCACAGTAAAATGTAAAAGTTACCTGTTTACACTCCCTTCTCCCCTTTTGTCGAAGCAAAAAGGTAGTTGCCTCGAGCTCTCCCTTGAATTCACTCCCTACTCCCCCTTATTACACTACTATCCTTTCTTCCCAGAAAGGCGAGCTTGCATCATCCCAGTGAAGTCTTCTATCACCACTTGTGAAGACGACTCCATGCTATGTATTCAAATACTCCTGAGCTCCCCCTAGCTCAATGCTCCCCCATGGTGACTTAATCCCCTTGTTTATTTACTTTAGTATCTAGCGGATCCAAGGATCAAATTCTTACAAAGGCTTTTCCTACATCAAGGGTTAGCTTCGTGCAACATAATATATAACAGTATAGGAGCAACATTATAGGGATAGAATACACATAGCAAGACATGCAAGGGTTAAACTATGTGAGTGACACAACCTAAAAGTGTGCCAAAAGGGTAAAGACCAAAAAGAAAGCCCAAGAAAGTTGAGCTACACAAAAAGATGAATGCATATTGCAATTCAAAGACACTTGAGTGTCACAACCTGACCAACAACCTAAGGTGTAATTGTTCAATCAATCACATTAACAAGAACTAGATTCGTTCGTTGACTGACACACAAAATGACTTCTTCCAAGTTGTCATTGAAAGGCAAGTTCTAACAAACCTTTTGAACAACATAATCATCTACCTAAGATGATTGTTGTTAGGATGGTTTAGATTAATATATCGTTTGCACTGACAATGAGATGCATGATATATTTCAAAAGAAAAAAATTGTGCATGTGATCCTAACAGGATTGGGGGTGGATATCTCTAACGGGGTTGAGGTAACGAAGTTCTAGATTTCTAGTTTGGATGATCCTAGTTGTGTGTTAGAGATAATTTGGTGCATGAAGGGTTTCGTGTGATTGTGAGGATTGAAGGTTGTTGAACTAACTATCACTTATCTGAAGTGAGGAATAGTTGTAAGGTTTGAGTGTGATGATCGATAGGTTGAAGGTTCTTAGACTAACTATCACTGTCAAGAGTGAAGTGTAGCTAAAAGGTTTATAAGGGTTGAGTGTGAAGATGAGATGCAAGATAAGCTTGCAATGGTGAGGCCTTATATAGGCAAGAGTTGTGGGATTCGAACTAAAGTTGGTGGTGGTGTCCTATGGTGTAGTGAGGAAATCTTAGGGTGTATGTGAGTTTGCAAAATTTTGCAGGTTTGAGGTTAGGGATGCAGGGATCTAGAGGAAACAGTGAAAATTCGTCAAACATAGGCACGGTACCACTAAATACCACACGGTACTGTTAAATTTAACGGTACCGTGGCCTATTTAACGGTACCGTGACCTGGAAGTCACGAATTTTCCTGTGCAGCCTAGTTCTGGGCAGCTAAAGGGAAGTTTTCTAGGGAATAAGAACCACATTTGTGTGTTCTTGAGAGTGTTTGTTGAAAGACTATATGAGTGTGTTTTCGCTCCCCCTTAATCGATGACCATCCGGACAAGATGTGAAAAATAAAGAGGAAAACAAACGTTGACGGAAGCGATGAGCTTAGTAATGTCATGACAAGTGGTGGATAGCATACAATAAACTTCACCTTTGAAGTCACGTAGCTCTTCTCAATCATTGTGAATATTCATAGAATATTCATATGATGAGGCATGTGATCACGTGGAGATATCCTAAGGGTTAAGAAGATAAAATCTTCAAGGTTGTGAGGTTAGTGATAAGGTTCTAGTGGGGTTATCTATATTGATGAAGAAGGGTTATTTCAACGTATCCTAGCGGTTCTTCGTTTGAAGTGTGTGGAAGATGAGTGGGATGCCGAAGCATTGGTAGTGTTTAGTACCTTGCGGAAGTGAAAGGGAAAAGGCTAAGGAATCAGAAGATAGATAGAATCTATTCTGATAGGAGACGGTTCTGGTTCAAGACTACATCGAGTGGGTTTCGATAGTGCTTTTGAAACAGTGAGAATTGAAAACAAGATAAACTGTCTCAGCAGATAACCGCCCGACGGTACCGTTAAATTTAGCGGTACCGTCCCCTATTTAAGGGTACCGTGACCTGCTGAGGTCAGTTTTGACCCAGAATTAGATTTTTGACAAAGAAACTTCACATATGTTGTGATTTTTCTGGACCTTGGATTTAAAGGAATTTATACCAAATAAATTCTTTTATGAATGAATCCAACGGGATTCGATAAACGTTGATCGAGAACGAGAGATGACATTTAATTGCATTTCGCAAATTAAATATACTTTAAATATTTCGGATGAAATATTTAAGTTGTCATTGGAATTTAAGAGGGTTTTACGAATAAATCTCGCTGATTTAGTGAGACTTTTCGACACGAGGAGAGAATTTATACCTAATAAATTCTTTTTACGAGATGAACAGTACTAGACGAGAAGAGATGACTTTTATATTTCCGAGGAAATACATAGGTAGTCATAAGAGCGATGTGAAGAATGACTTAATATTTCCAGTGAAATATTTAAAAAGTCAAGAGACGAGACGTAAGGGATGACTTCAATATTTCCAGTGAAATATTTAAGTAGTCATGAGAGGGATTTAAAGAATGACTCAATATTTCCAGTGAAATATTTAAAGAGTCATGAGACGAGACGCGCGAGATGAGCAGTGAAATATTTAAGTAGTCATGAGAGGGATTTAAAGAATGACTCAATGTTTCCAGTGAAATATTTAAAGAGTCATGAGACGAGACGCACGAGATGACTACAATATCTCCAGTGAAATATTCAAGTGGTCATAAGAGGGGTACGAGGGATGACTTTAATATTTCCAGTGAAATATTTAAATAGTCATAAGATTTATGGAATATGTTCCATCATTCCTAGACCTAGATGAAGATGGTTAGGGGATTCTCGTTTGAGAGGTTTGGTTGATTTACGGATTTCGATGTGCTTCGCACGCGAGTGTTTCACAGGGTTTTGAAAAACGTAAAGCTAGGCCTATGGTGCTGATTCGCAGCAGGGTTTGGGATCTTAAGAAGTGTATAATCACACGATGATAAAAGGAAACTACTAATCACTTATATAGTAATTCGTGAGTCCTTTGTCACCCGAGGGTTGATGTTAGCTTTTAGCTTTTGGATGAGCGTTTTAACATATGTTGTTAAAAGGCTTGAATATGATGTTTCGGATATGACATTTAAAAATTGCGATCGCAAGTTAAACTTACTTGAATATTTCGGATGAAATATTTAAGTTGTCAAACCTACTCCGAGTTCTACTAGGTTTGTATCTAACCTTCCCATGACAAAAGGGTGTATTACTTGGAAGAAGGCGAAGTGATGACTGGGGAATTAGGACAACTTCGCGACTACTTTAACTTATAGGTTTTGACACTAGTGTATGACTCTATGACTTCTAAGGGTTCATAGTGATAGGCATACCTAATTCCTAATGTGTCAAAAGGACATAGTGTGGGTGCAAACTTTACAAGCAAATCATGTAAAATGCACATAAGGAATAAATGCAAAACATGATAATCATTTAGCATTTAAGATCATGAAGACATTTAATCATATCTTATGAGAACATGTTATCATTTTGAAACACATATGTGGGATGCAAGCAATCTAGGTTTGCTAAGGAAGATCCTAATTACTACTTGTTCAAAATGAAATCCTAACGGGAGATAAAGTTCACCGATGTAAACTATCTCTAGTCAAATGCAGGAATGAAAATTTTTCAAGTTAGAGAATGAGTATGAGACTATCACTAGTGGTGCTCAATTCAGGCTAAACACGACCATTTTTACGAGTTATACCACGAACCCAACTTCTCTCCTAGAAGCAATTCAACCGTTAGGTCAAATTGAATTTCTAGTGCGATAGGTTCTCCAGTAGTCATTCTCATGTTAGAAAAGTTTAAATTCCTATATTTGCCTATCTAAGTATAGCAAAGATGATATTAGCTTATTTCGCTAATACATGGCCTAATATGACTCAACTAACCATACTTTGAAAGTCGGTTACGAAGATGACATGTCTTACACAACTTCTAACAAAGGCAAATAAAATGTTTTAATATCCTGTTTGAGATTTAGATGTTATTTTGGTGGAGATGGTGCATTTTATGATCTCTTAGATAACACCTTTGTTTGTTGAGTTGTTGCATGTTATTTTAACATGATTTAGTTTTCTAGAACCAAGAGATGCTCTAATGTGCTACAATGTAGAATCTACTACATCGAGAGTGTTTCAAGAATGCTCCTTTGCATATCTTGAGAAAAGAATCTAGTAAAGGTTATTTACCTCAATAGATCTTGTGAGTATTATATTTGAAATGAGACATATTGTATATTTCAAAAAATATGCTTTTCTAAGAGGAAACTTATCACTCTTACGAATGCTTAGTGAAACAAGTATTTTAGTGTATGACCAATTTTACTTGTTTATGCAATGACACATGTTGTATTAGGTTATTATTCAACTCTAATATCCTATATTTGTTAACAGGATGCAATGTATTCTCTTGTAACATAACCATTCATGTTACAAAGAAAATAAGATGCATAAGATATAAGTTGTCTTTTGTCAATCTTTTGATAAGAGAAATACATGTGATATTCTCGAAGATTAATGACATACATAATACTCCCTCCGTCTCAATTTAATTGTCCATATTTCCTTTTAGGGATGTCTCAAATTAATTATCCACTTTCCTTATTTAGTAAAAACTAAAGAATCTAGTGAAGGAATATTCCATTTTAGTGGTTGAAAATTAAAGTGGCCCCACTTTTATTAAACTTTGTGTGTTTTCTCTCTCCTGACAAATAAATTGAGACGGAGGGAGTAGTTAATAACATATTATGTGTGACACTTTTACTAGACATGTGATTTTGAGTGTTGAGTCGTTCATGAGCAAAGTTTACATATGTTGTTTGTTTGCTCGTGTTTGGTTTTTCGGAAATGACACATTTACTAATTGCATTGCGAAGTAAATTACTTGTATATTTCGGGTGAAACATCCAAGTTGTCAATCCTACTTAGTTGTGTATTTTATGCACCTTTTAAACATATTAGTTTAATGTTTGAAACACAACCATTGGACAATGAGACTCAATATGGCATCTTCAACACAAGTGTGAGTTATGATCCGATGCATATTATTTTCGTCTTGAGATGACGTCATTATTTTCATAACAATCAGTGTGATTTAGTATGTAGATTCAAGATAATATATTTCATCATATTTTGATGTTATCTTGAAGCTAGACAAATAATGACTCCAATTTCATGTCCATACTCGAAAACTTGTCAATTAGAATCGATAATGATATCAATCATAATTTGAATAATAAGTTGATATGTACTCGAAATCTTTCTTAACCCTCACGATCACTCCTTTTAAAAAGAAAATAAAAATTTAAAGAATGTGTTCCATTTATTCTAATACTAGTTGTATGTGTGAGGTTAATGACATATTAAGTTACTACTTCGATATTGTCATTTATTTTTATTTGAGAAAAACTATTTATATTATTAAGTATAATATTCTTAGTTTTTCGACACCTCATTAGTATAAAAATAATTATCTTAACTATTTTTATACAACATAAGTAAAATACTAAATGTTTAAAACATTTTGTATATGTGTTAGATCAATGCAAGTTTAATACATTTTCTTTTACTTAAATACTAATGTATTAATATGATCTTTTATCTTGTTTAGACAACTCATGGTCAAGCAAGACAAAATGATGTAATGTTTTAGAGATCATGTTACGGATTTTATGAAAGTGTTAAGTATTTTGGGGTGATATATTTTTTACACTTAAACCTTTGGAAAAATAATTGTGTAAGACAATATCTTTCGACACACATGATCTACCAAATTAATTTCTATTCCTAAGAAAGTTACTAAACCATTTTAAAAACTTGCAACATATGCAAGAAAAATGGTTTATGCCTATATGCAATGCAAACTAATTACTTAATATAGTGCAAGTGAATTAGCATGAGCCTTATAAACGCATAAACTGGAAAACTATAATAAACAAATAGCAACAAGGCATGAAAGACACTTATGCTTATAGATAAAATTAGCTCAACTAAAGATAGCAATAAGCATACAAAAATATTGACTAACAATACTAAGACACAAAGAAAAATAAATAGCCATTTAGTTTAACACACAAAAATACTTATCGTCATTTTGTGTATTAAGTATAACAATGTATACTACGCTTGATTTTATTTGAAAACGAATTGGTTTCCTCCCCATTTCAAAGATTTTTGCTAAGTCACTTTGAAAACACGTCAAGGTTTAAAGGTTGAATCGCCCTTTTTAAGTTTGATCAAAAATTTACGCAAACTGCATGACCAAAAAGACATTTAGTTGAAAATCAAGGACTTTAACATACTTTCATTTAGAACTAATTCATAAAAATATTTTTCAAATGAAAGTAGACTTAACTTCGTTTAAAATGATGGGTGACACGACTCCTAAGGACTTATGGTTGATTTTATATGAATTTCTGAAAATGACCCAATACTGAAAACAGACAAGCAGAGGCACGGTACCTTTAAATACCCCACGGTACCATTAAATATAACGGTACCGTCCTATATTTAGTGGTACCATGATCTATTTTCTTTTCAAAACTGCATGACTTAATGACTCGTTCTGAAAACATGACCAGACACTTAAAACTCTATTCTTTTAGTGGTTTAAGAAAACCTTCAAGCTAGTATGACAAAGTATACTTAACAACAAAACTTGAATGTATTAAGCAACTAAATACTTTTCATATTTTATCACCTTCATAGGTAATTTGATACATGGATCGTACTCGATTTTGAAAACTATTTGTTTTAAAATTTTGAGCGACGTGGTTCTGGTACCAATTGCGGAAACCGTAGAGGGGGTGAATACGTTTCCATTTAAAAACTTAAAACTTTTTGTATCAAACACCCGATCAAGTGTGACGTAATATGAAAAGTGTCAACTATGGTCATATAACATCTAGAGATGGTATAAAGTAAACTACCGCACAAACATAAACACACCATGACACAAACATAGTCAACATAATATAAGCAACAAAGCACACAAGCATAAACGCAATGCAAATATAAATATAAAGTGATAAAGAATAAAATAAAAGTAAAGAGATAAGTAAGAAGGTGCAAACCGGACACGATGATTTATAGTGGTTCGGTCACGAAGCTCCTCTTCGCCCTACTCCACTCCCCGAGTACCCAACTCGAGAGTTACTTCACTAATCAACAAGCTCCCTTCAGGCGGAGAAAACCGTACACGTCGCTTATCCTATTTCCGACACTAAGCTAGATGTCGAGTGCTAATCTTAGCTAGCACCAATCTACCACGATCTACCCTTGATCCACTTGATCAATACACAAGCCCACAAGCTACAAGAGATCTCCAAGATCTCAACAAGATCACAAGGATCTACTCCCACTTGACTCGATCTACCCGATCTACCCTTGATCCACTTGATCAATCACACAAGCCCAATGGCTTCAAGAGATCTCCAAGATCTCGACAAGATCACAATGATCTACTCCCACTTGACTCGATCTACCCAATCCACCCTTGATCTTCTTGATCAATCACACAAGCTCACAAGCTACAAGAGATATTCAATATCTCTATAAGATCACAATGATCTTCCCTCACAAACTCTCAAAAGAAAGATAGACTTGATGTATACTATGATACAATCAAGTGTGTAACAAATGTTACAAGTGCTCTACCTACAACTACAACACTTTGTATCTTCTTGGATACCTTGTGTTCTTCTCTTGCACTAGAAGAGGAATGAAGAGGATCTCTTGGTGGGATGAAAGGATCACTCTTAAACAAACTAAGACTCTCTAAATGATCAAAGAAAGTAATCTAAGTGAGGAGGGATTAGACCAGAGAAAATTGACTGGAAAAATCAAGTTGGAAGTGTAAAATGGTCCACTATTTATAGGCAAGGAGAAAACTAGCCGTTACAGAGGGACGGCACCACTAATTGTCACACGGCACCACTAAATTTAGTGGTACCGTGGACGCTCCTCCATTTGTTTTTAGTGGGGAAGGTTTATTTGGGAATGTTTGGAGCTGTTTGGGGGGGAAAATGACTGTTGGGATTTTTTAAACTTATTTTTCAAAATAAAACATTTCTTTTTAATTCAAAAATAATTTGTAAAATATATTTTTGAAAGAAATGTTTTGTCACATTAAAAATGTGATGTTTAGAGAAAAATATAATCCGTTGATCATTTGTCAAGTAGTAGATTTGTTTGTCCATACCTTGAGTGATTTACGTCGAGATGGAAATCTACGACTTGGTTGAAGCATACTTGAGACGTCGAGAGGTGTTGATGTAAGTATGCATTGATGATTTATGTTTACAAGTAACTTGCACATTTTACGTTATGCATTACAAGTTACATGTTTGTCATTATTAAAACCGAAGAAACCGTTTAGTTTAAATATCGTAATATTTGCACTAACAGATTATACGAAATGGTTTTGAAGGATTTCAAGATCCAACGGTTGAATTTTTCAAAATCGAGTGTTTTAGATTTAGGGTTTATATCGATTCGGGATTTAATGATTTTGTGTGTTTGAGATGATAATCTTTGGTGGGTTTTGGTCGGAATCATGTCCTAAACATGTTACAAGTCCTTAATTAAACCCAAAAACGCGATTGGTGCATGTTCTTAAATTAGGGTTTATACGTCGGAATTGGGGAAATTGTAATAAGAGTGTTGTGGCCTAATTAATGTATTGAGATAGTGTTTATATGAGTCGAATTACATGTTTTAGCCATTAAATCGAACCCAGAAACACATTTGAAGTAATTTCGATGATTAGGGTTTTAGATGAACTCGAACAAGTTCTATCTTTCGATTTTGTGGTTAAAAAGTGTTAAGATATGGACCAAAGAACTCAGGAACATCATATGAATCTATTGGAATCAGTTAAACAAACTTCTAACAAGTTTTTGTGAATTCAGATAATTTGATTAGGGTTTGTTGGAATTGAGTGTTGTTGCCTTTTTGATAAACAAGGTTTAATGTGTAAAGAATAACTTGTGAGTTGGTTTAATTGGATAGGAAAACCAAATTTCGACAAAGAACCAAGAAAAATGTACGTCTACAGTGTTTGTCGCAATTTCTTGTATAAGAAATTGTCGAAATTGCAAAATCCGTCGAAATTGGATAAGTTTTGTCGGAATTGCAAAATCTATCGAAATTGGATAAAATTGTCGCAATTGCACAAAACTTGTCGAAATTCAAATTTTTATCGCAATTGGACAAATTTATCGCAATTTCATATTTCCATCGCAATTGGACATAACTTATCGCAATTCAGGTTTTCTTTCATCGGAATTGGTCAAAAGTTTTCGAAATTCAAAAGTCATCGGAATTGGATCATAAAATCTGTCGGAATTTGTAAAATTGTAGGAATTGGTCAAAGTTGTCATTTGTCGCAATTTATCTGTCTAAATTCACTCAAGTCACAAATTGTCGAAATTAATCAAATGGACATTTAAAGGAATTCAACTTTAACATGATGTCCAATGATGTTAATTGCTATAATTAACCATGTAAAATCTAATTAAGCAACTAAAAGGTCAAATGAAGGATAACAAGTTTAACTATTTGCTAACTTTCATGTATCCTATAAATCTGTTCTTGAATGATGTTTCAGATATCTCAAATGGCTGCACAACAACCACCCCTCCCAATGTTCACAAAGGATGATGTTCTTCCACAAGACTATGATGTGGAGATTGGCAAGAACAATGCAAGGGTGAAATTTCACAAGGTCAAGTGTGCTGAACCAACTTGTCAGATAGCTATAGAAGTTCTCAAGCTACACAAGTGCAGGAGTATGCTGGACAAGTCAGCTAGTGTTCCAGAACTCTACATTCATCAAATGTGGAACACTCTACATCTAGACTTAAGAGAAGAATATTTCACATGCAAGATTGACCGAAAGGAAGTAATTGTTGACAGAAACTACCTTCGCAAGGCTTTGCTACTACCGGAAGCTCCTGGACCAGCCAAGGAATTCTATCCAACTCCCACTGAAGAAGAAGTTCTCAACTTCCTTGTAAAGATAGGCTACGATGTACAACCAGACAAACCATTGACAAAAATCTCAAGGGTTGAAGCCAAGCTCATCCACACAACCCTGGAGAACAATCTACTACATCTTGGCCCGATCTGTCTCTGGAAGGGAAAGTGGTCACGAGAACCCTCGTTTGTCTCATCTTCAAATCTTTTGGGGAATAGTTAATCAGAAACAGATTGACTATGCTCTACTTATCTGGGATGACATTGTCTACCAAATCCAAAGTCACTACCAGAAACTTTTAACCAAAATCCCGTTTGTTCGTTACACCAAGCTTCTCATCGCCCATCTAATTGACGACAACACTGACATCTCTCCACGTCTTGAAGACCGAGAAATGCATCTGTTCAAAATGGACAAGACCATCAGGTCAGTCTACATCCCCAAAGGCAGCACACGTAAGCAAGGGCTGAGACTACATGAATCTCTGCTGACAGAAAAGGTTAAGAAAACAAAAGCTTATAGAGATTATGATAGCGCTTTCAATGAGGGTCATGTCGGCTATTGCAAATATGATGATGAGCCTGCTCCAGCAAAGACTCGATCGAAGGAAAGTAGTAAGTCTGGCAGCACTTCTAGTGTATCTAAGAAAATCAAACCCGCTGGTCATAAAATCGTTAAAAGAAGAGTTTCGGTTAAGATAGCTAAACCTGAACCTGAGGAAGGAAAGATTGTTGAGGAAGAGGGATCCGATTCAGAAACGGAGACCGATGAAGAACCGACAATTTATAAGGAGGAAATAGCTACTCATATTGCACTAGAAGAGAGCCGAGAGTCTTTTAAAGTTGAACAGAAAAGGCGGGAGCAGTTAAGGATGGAAGAACAAATGAGATTGGAAGAAGAATTGAATAAGGACTTTGGTGATGACCAGACCTATGACGATCTGGTTAATCGACCCGGTGGGTCTGGGGTAGTGAAAGAAGTAACTCCACCTCATGATTGCGTGGTTTTGTAACCTTACAACAGGTTTTACCTCTCGAGGGATCTCAAGAGGCTTACAACCCCACCAGGCAGTGTACCTGACCGATGTAGTATAGTGTAGTGGTAAGTACGGGGGATTGATCGTTCTCCACAGGGAATAGTGTTCGTTAGGTGTGAAAGGCTACTCTAATTAGGTCTAAGGGTTGAGGAAGATTCTTTTTATGTTTTTATAGTTTTTATGAAAGCAAGTAAAATCTCGGGTTTTGAAGGAGTGGGCGGAATTAGTTGCTAGTCAACTAACCCAATTTACTAAGAATGCAAATAAAATAAAATAACAAAAATGAAAATGTGGTGAGAAACTTATGTGTAGAGAAATGTGTTTACTTAGATTTCCTTACTCCCTAACTATCTTTTACCGGTTAATTAGTGTGTATTAGTCGCGTGGATGACGGGTGTATTCCTTAATACCATTCGTGGGGTGGCGTACTTACTTCCCCAACTCTACAAGCTCCTACTTCACTCCTATGTCGAGCCGGCTAGGAAGCTCCTAACATGGGATCACTAGAATTCGCTTGTGCATTAAATACAACCATAAAAACCTTTAGTACGCATTTGGTTCATGTTTCTTAAGACGTTCAAGCAAGTTACCGAATAGGAAGTTAGCCAGTTTTCTTAAGCCTAACATAGATAAACAATCATCCAATACAACTAACAACACACTAACAACCAATAATCAATAGCTAGGTTTCATTAGATCTAAGCAAACACAAGATAAATTTAGCCTAACATGTTAAACAAAAGACAAGAATAAGATAGAATCAAACAACACATAGACATATTGAATGATTAATTGATAACTTATCTTTCAATGAAACATGGAAGATCTCAAGGCAAAAAGCCCTGAAAAAGTAGCTAAAATCGTCTTAGGGTTTTCTCCCAAAATTCCACACACTAAGCTCTTCCTAATGACAAAAGATTAGAAAACTATATATAGATTTTTGGATCTGATGGCGTCACCTTATGGAGTGTGACGCCGTCACCTCGCCGCTTTTAGGGTTCCCGGATGACCATCTTGACGCCGTCCCTCTTTAGCTCTTCAAAAATCCATTCTGGCTTATCAAGGCTTGACGCCGTCTAACAATGAACGTGACGCCGTCCCCTTATGATTTAAGCCGTGACGCCCTCGATCAAGTTAAAGCGTGACGCCGTCAGAATTCACATGCTATTTTCACTGGCTTATCATGAGTAAATTTCACGTCCAACTTTTCTTGCCAAAGAATGACGCCGTCCCATGTTAATTGTGACGCCGTCAAAAGTAACTTTTAGCCGATTCTTGAGACTTTGCCGTTTTCTTCACTTTATGCTCCAAAAACGTCCAAAATGCCTCCTTTTCCAGATTTCTCCTCAAAAGTACCTAAAATGACAAAAGGAACGATTTAGGGCAATATTTGATCAAATAAATACGATTTAAGGCTTAAATGACCCCTTAAAAGCGGTACACTTTTCGCCTCATCAAATACCCTTACACTTGAGATTTGCTTGTCCTCAAGCAAATGCGCTTTTATTCTAATCAAAATACAAGTTAGGGGTCATTTAATGCTAACATAAAAGTAATTACAACAAATAATCGTTCCACTTCAATCATAATAAGCACGGAGATTATAAACTAGCACCTCACAAGTAGTGTTTAGATACTCACATCTCTCAAGTGTCATCAAAATAAATCTCATAAATGAAAACGGATAATATCTCTCACTACCTTTCATAGCAAATAGATTACCATAGGCTTGGGAAAGGATCGAAAACCTCCTCCACTAGGCGTAAGCACCTAAGATAAACTATCAAAGAGGGCTTTTAAATGGGTTATAACTTTAGGTGTAGGGAAAAGGAAAACACGGTTTTGTTGGATACGGGATATTTTACTGGTGGCGAGTTAAAAATCTTGATCAATTACATGTACTATACAACGTTGCTAAGCCAAGACTAGACTCGATCTTAAGCTAGAAACAAAATAACAAAATAACAAAAATATAAAATAAACATAAAATAAAACGGGATGGTAGTCCGTATGTTTTTTCTACTTTTCTTTTTCTCATTTTTTTGTATTTTTCTTGATTTTTTCGATTTTTTTTTTTTTTTTTTTTTTTTTTTTTTTTTTTTTTTTTGCATACACTTTTGCCCTACCATCCAAAATAATACATCATAGGGGCATTGCATTCCCCTTACACTTGAACTTTTACATAACTTTACAAATAACTATTCTAATGACTCGAATTAAGATAATCGAAACACTTGGAGTACTTTTAAAATATTTAGCACATATGGGGGTAATAAATGATGTTCTTCCCCGTTACTCCATTACACTAGTACTTTACCCATGAGTCCCAATCGTCCCAAAACAATATGTACAAGGATATGACTCGACTTAGCAACCATGTAATCAATTAGATAATTAACTTGGGTTTAAACAAATGTTGAAACAATAATGCACTAAAGATGAGTGCATACAAGGTAGGCTAAGGCGATTTGGGTGTACATTTTAGTGGGGTGTAACAAATTCTTCCTTTAAGTAAAATGCTTAAAGGTCGAAACGAAAAGATAGGCTCTGAGGGGTGTACTAGGGGTATCGTGTACTAAAAATGAGTACAACGCAAAGGGTGTGGAGAGAATTACTTGACCAATGTAGCCAATGTAATTATAACAAAAACACAGGTGTAAAACAATGGGTTAATCCTAATGCCTCTTATCATGTAGTAAATCTAACTACACGAATGTAGTCTCACTTGTGGCCTTGGAATGGTCCTAACGCAAGTTCTAGAATCTAAGTGCTACCGGTACACACATCATAGCATAAATGCTTTTCCTACCAATTCTAGGGGCGAACCTCACATATTTGGGGGTGGAAAATTTTTTTAGTGGTACGGTTTTTGTGCTAGTCATATAATTCCTATCCATGAGACGCTCATTAAGATCAAAGTTTCACTCCTATATGTTGTAAAAAAATTTTAAATTTGGCACTAAAATTACCCTAACAGGTATTTCTCTCAGTTTTATTACACATCTACTATTAAACAAACAAAAATCAAGCGCAATGGCATTTTCTAAAATCGTACTTTTACCCTCCCCTTACACTTAAGATGAACATTGTCCCCAATGTTCAAATAACAAGATGTAAAAGCAAAAAGTAAAAGAATGAAATCAAATACTCCCCTGATTCGCTCGGTGGATAATGAAATTACACGGTTAAATCTTCCTCCAAAGAGAATGTTGAAGCTCCATGACTAATGCATCGCCACAAGCTTTATCCAAAAACATTTCCTTGTCCAAAATAACCTGTTAAACCTGAGAAAACAAACACGAAAACCTGCATAACATCGGCGGGATAAAATCTATATATAAGGATATAATGCTTGTGGAATGATAATTTTGCAGATTCCTGGAGATTATAAGTTGGAGATTTAATAAAAACTTTTTATGAAAACAAAACTTTCAAAAATTTCTGGAAATTAAATCTGACGCCGTCAGGTTATAACCCCTGACGCCGTCAGAAATGACCTGACAAAAATTTTCGTTTTAAGTTCCCGGAAAATTTCTGGAAAAACCTTTACCTTATTTCCTGGAAATCCTGCAAAATATCATTATGACTCGATACAAGCATTTGACTCAAACAAATACTAATATGTATGTTAATTTAATATTATTATGATTCATGTTCATTTGTTCTAATAAACCGATTTGACTTTCCCTTACACTTATCTTTTGCAAAATACCTTTATATGTAGTTAAGACGAAGTTAAAAACAAAATAAAGCATTTTCACAATTTTAGTTTTGAACATGAATCAATAATAATAAAAATTAAACATACATACGGAAGCAAATAAAATCAAACAAACAAATAAATAAACACACAAAGCAAATAAAGCTTGGGCTGCCTCCCAAGAGCGCTTGTTTTTGTTCGAGTCACGAGCCTGACTCTACCCTTATTTAATGGATAAAGGAGAGGTTTTCCCTACACTTAGGATTAAGTGCGTGTGATAGTAGCGATACACACCAGCTCGGTAGGAGTATGCCACGTGAGGAAAGAGTGGTGGATGAATTATATGCTCAAAGGGGTGTGCTCCTTTCATCATAACCTTGCCTAGTTCACTTTGGTCAATGGGTGATTTTGAGTTTCCTCCTAAAAAGGGATCATCTTCTATCAGCTTCGAGAGACTCCTAGTTGGGAATCCATCTTGACCTAATAAACCCGGTTTAAACCCATAGTGTTTCTTGTGATCAATCATAAATGGGTGATGTAAGTATGTAAGGTCATGGTTCACTCCTATGTTAGCTTCCTCTCTACAAGGCTTAGAGTCTACTACCTTCAACGTAAAACTACCCGGACTATATGGTTTGATGGGTGGATCGGGACCTTTCTCATTTCCTAAATTCACATCTAAAGATGGAAGATTAGGTAACGGTTTTGGTTGAGGCTCTGGTTCATCAAAACTAGGAACTTCCATAGAACTAAAAGAAAGGTTATGACTACAAGTATTCAAACCTATTTCTTCTAGTTTTGTTTCTTCCAAAGGTTCTACTTCAATTGGGGTTCCTATAGTCCCTTCTACTTCTTCTGGGTAAGTCACGGGCGGTGTGTGTGCCTCAAATGATGGTAGGACTTGTGGGGCACTTGGTGGGCTTATGTTACTTACCTCATCATTCCTTATGTCAAGCTCACCTATATCCTCATCATGCGTTTTAGTAGGATCTAACCCTAACATTTTCCCAAGTATCTCAAGTGCTTCTCTAGGCATCTTAACTTCTATATCCGAATCATAAGGATCATCCTCAATATTATGACTGCTATATTCAAATTGCCCAAAAGATTCATCATGTGTTTCTTGAGATTCATCATCATCGATCATAAAACCTAGGTCTTTTTGATCAATGTGATCATGTTCGGCTAAATCCTCCATCACATCAAGGTCACCTATGTGTTTGTTTTGTACTATGGCATTACATGACAACCACTTAGGTATCTCAACACTAATGTATTCATCCCCAAACAAACTTGTTTCATGATCCAGGAAATTTATATTCAATTGACTTGTACTAACGTTTGTTGGGTTGTCTACCCTATAATAATATTGGGCACAATCTTCTATGGCATCCCATGCTTCTTCAGCACTTAATTCCCTAAAGTCCCCATTGGCAAAATCCTCAATGCGCATTTGGTCATATTGGCCAACACGATAGTAAAAGGTTCGGGTTAGGGATGCTAAAGCGAAACTATGATGAGGGAATTTTCGGAGTAAATTTCTAAAACGAGTCCATGCATCATATATGGGTTCATCTCGATATTGTTTGAAATTCGAGATGTCAATAGGGTAGAATGGCCTTTGTGGTTGGTGGTATGGTGGATTCGCGTACTCCATAATGGTGAACGGAAGAGTCAATGGAAATTACGAACAAACACACAAAGAAAAAGATAGACTAAAGAAAACCTAAAAATAAAAATAAAATCTTACTAGAAAGGAATCTAGCAAGTAGACCTAATAGAAATAAAAATTCAACCTAAACAATAACTATTCCCCGGGCTGCGGCGCCAAAAACTTGATTGCGTGGTTTTGTAACCTTACAACAGGTTTTACCTCTCGAGGGATCTCAAGAGGCTTACAACCCCACCAGGCAGTGTACCTGACCGATGTAGTATAGTGTAGTGGTAAGTACGGGGGATTGATCGTTCTCCACAGGGAATAGTGTTCGTTAGGTGTGAAAGGCTACTCTAATTAGGTCTAAGGGTTGAGGAAGATTCTTTTTATGTTTTTATAGTTTTTATGAAAGCAAGTAAAATCTCGGGTTTTGAAGGAGTGGGCGGAATTAGTTGCTAGTCAACTAACCCAATTTACTAAGAATGCAAATAAAATAAAATAACAAAAATGAAAATGTGGTGAGAAACTTATGTGTAGAGAAATGTGTTTACTTAGATTTCCTTACTCCCTAACTATCTTTTACCGGTTAATTAGTGTGTATTAGTCGCGTGGATGACGGGTGTATTCCTTAATACCATTCGTGGGGTGGCGTACTTACTTCCCCAACTCTACAAGCTCCTACTTCACTCCTATGTCGAGCCGGCTAGGAAGCTCCTAACATGGGATCACTAGAATTCGCTTGTGCATTAAATACAACCATAAAAACCTTTAGTACGCATTTGGTTCATGTTTCTTAAGACGTTCAAGCAAGTTACCGAATAGGAAGTTAGCCAGTTTTCTTAAGCCTAACATAGATAAACAATCATCCAATACAACTAACAACACACTAACAACCAATAATCAATAGCTAGGTTTCATTAGATCTAAGCAAACACAAGATAAATTTAGCCTAACATGTTAAACAAAAGACAAGAATAAGATAGAATCAAACAACACATAGACATATTGAATGATTAATTGATAACTTATCTTTCAATGAAACATGGAAGATCTCAAGGCAAAAAGCCCTGAAAAAGTAGCTAAAATCGTCTTAGGGTTTTATCCCAAAATTCCACACACTAAGCTCTCCCTAATGACAAAAGATTAGAAAACTATATATAGATTTTTGGATCTGACGGCGTCACCTTATGGAGTGTGACGCCGTCACCTCGCCGCTTTTAGGGTTCCCGGATGACCATCTTGACGCCGTCCCTCTTTAGCTCTTCAAAAATCCATTCTGGCTTATCAAGGCTTGACGCCGTCTAACAATGAACGTGACGCCGTCCCCTTATGATTTAAGCCGTGACGCCCTCGATCAAGTTAAAGCGTGACGCCGTCAGAATTCACATGCTATTTTCACTGGCTTATCATGAGTAAATTTCACGTCCAACTTTTCTTGCCAAAGAATGACGCCGTCCCATGTTAATTGTGACGCCGTCAAAAGTAACTTTTAGCCGATTCTTGAGACTTTGCCGTTTTCTTCACTTTATGCTCCAAAAACGTCCAAAATGCCTCCTTTTCCAGATTTCTCCTCAAAAGTACCTAAAATGACAAAAGGAACGATTTAGGGCAATATTTGATCAAATAAATACGATTTAAGGCTTAAATGACCCCTTAAAAGCGGTACACTTTTCGCCTCATCACCTCACCATGATCCGGTTAATCAACCCGGTGGGTCTGGGGTTGTTAAAGACGTTACTCCACCTTAGTCTGATCTGGTTAATCAACCCGGTAGGTCTGAGCTTGAAAAAGAAGTCATTCCACCTCAGTCAGATCCGGTTAATCAACCTGATAATGACGAGGAAAAGAAAGAAGACGAACAGATGAAAGATTTTGATATGGATGAGGAGGAAGAAACAGAAAAGGTGTTGACTGATGAGGAAGAGATCAACAAAGCTGCTGAAGAACTAGAACTAGAAATGAAAAGGAGAGAAGATGAAAGGACGACTGAGGAAAGAGAAGCAGACAAATATATTCTAACACCACCAATCACTCCTCCACATTCTCCACCAGTTGCTCAGGTTATACCCCTAGTGTCTCAGCATGCATCTCCACCCAAGGTTCAACCACCTCCAGAATCATCCACACACACCTCGCCACCACCACCACCATCCACTGAAGCAACAACTAAAGCAACAACAAAAGGAAAAACAGTCAAGACAAGCAAGAAAACCAAGAAGATTACTAGGCTAAAAAGGGATGATGTAATCTCCCAGGCGTCTGAAAGGGTGAAAAAGGCCGCAAAGCTGGCACGTGCTAAGAAAGATAACCAGCTAAGTGACCAAGTCAAATCCATAACCAATATGGTCAACGGCCTTGTTGGACAAGTAAAAGAGCTACAAGAAACCAACGCACGTATGGATGAGTTCATGACCGACGATGTTGAAGACCGGATGCTCACAGCAGTCAAGGGCAACACTAAAGCGTACGTGAAGAAGTACTTGCCCAAGATTGCATCCCAGAAGGTAGAAGAGTATCTCGAGCCAAACATTGCAGATATAGTCAAGAACATTGTGGCCACGGTTCCTCTTGTCTTTAAATCCCAACCAACGCAGCCTAGAGAACCAACTTTTGAAGAACTCCAACTCCAACTCTTGGATAGATTTATCAGCATCACCTCACCAACTCCAGAAGAAATAGCCATCACTGAGGCTATAAAGTTAAATATTCAAAAGGAGTCGTGCAAAACTGAGGCCGACAAGGGTAAACGTCCAAGAGAGGACGAAGACCAAGATCCAAACACCCAAGCGAAGAAACAAAAAGGTGTCGACGGATCTGGTTCACAACTTAAAGAACCCGTCGGTCCCTCAGCAACAACAGCCATTCAACCACCAAAGGCTTCAGAATTAGGACCTACAGCAATGGAACATCAATATGAGCACACTACAACTGAGGACTTTGACTTTCAACAACACTACGATCAACCAGATTCACCTCCTAAGACCAAAGCTACCTCATCTAAATCTGCCAAGAAGACTTCCAAAAGACCAACTGTTGTCTCCTGGCTAGATGAAGATACGACACAGGGAAATGAATGGTTTGATCATCTTGCAAGTGCTCAACCTCAGGTGGACGAAGATTTAGTGATCGAAGGTAGCACGTTTGAGTTCACACAAAGACTCAAACGTGACCAACGTATCAAGAAGATGACTAAAGGAGAACTTCGTCGCATCAAGAACGATGCTTTCAATTTGCTCAAAGATAGGTCGTCCAGTGCAGCTGAGCTCGAATATCACCTTGAGAACATTGCCCGAGCAATGTCTAGTGAGTTCAGCTGGACCAATCCAGATGTAATTATGGTTGGCAGCACTTCTAAAAACAACCAACCACCTATTACAGATTGGACAAAGCCGTTGCCAGTGATTAGAGTCTCCGATCAACCTGCTATTCCTTATCAGTTCTTCTACAACAACGATCTTGAACTACTCGTGCATGGTATCAAATGTCAACTAAAATACGCAACCTCCATAACTTTGATCCATGCAGCAAGTTACTCACAACCAGCCATCGAGGAAATTGCTACTAGACTCTTCATTTCAAAGAAAGTGCAGTATGACCAAGATGCGCAACTAGGCATTTATCATTGGTTTGAGAAGAGGAAGACATGGTACAAGAGTAAACTCACAAAGAAGTCTTCTACTCCAGTGATGAGTGACCTTAGGATTCTTGCTGTGGTTAGTCTAGAGGGTGAAAAGAGATATGACTACACCTTCTTAACTGAAATCAAAGTTAGAAGACACGATCAGCAGATCTACACGTTCTCAGAAGCAGATTTCCCATATTTGAACATCAATGACCTTGAAGACATGTATCTTATCAAGGTTCAAGGGAAGCTGCAACACTTCTCAACTGATCTACAGTACGCGTTCAGCACTTCCATACTACACTTCATCAGAAGAAAGATCATACAAGAACGTGTAGAAGATCTGCAGCTTGGGGTCGAGAGCTACCAAAGGAAGATGAATCTAACCGAACCAGTTCTATCTCTTCCTGGAATTAATCATGAACCCCAGTACACCATGAAGAAAGAACCAACCTTCGGTTTTGTTTACAAAAGCGATCTTACGATCAACTGCTTCATGGGGTACAAGGAAGTTCGTAAGTTCTGCAATCACACGCTAAAGAAAGTTCATGATGGGTTGGTAATACGAGTACGAGATCGAGAGTTGTACAAGACAAGCAGGTGGACAGCTTCTCAGTTAAGAGAAGTTCGTCAGTTCATTCTAAAGATCGAGAGAAGGCTGTTTCACAGAGATCAGATGAGGCGGCTGGAGAGTTATGTTGGAGGGAGGCCATCATTCCTGATCAGGAATTTCCAAAGACCTGATCCGGTTTACACCGTCTTCAGAAGTTCGGAATGATGTAAGAGTTGAATATATTCTTTGATTGATATATATTGCTTGTTTGATTGTTCATAATGGCTTGTGCACAGATAACAGTGCACAACCCGTTCCTGTAAAGAAAGGACCCTGAGGTACGCTTCAGTGCCTCAATCCTAAACTAAGGAGCGAAAGCTTCTTACTTTTGAGTAGAATTAACCAGAATTTTCTAAGTTTTTCAAAATTCTGCTCAGAAGAACAAGTACGCCCTTGTTAAGGGGGAGTACTTGAAACGAAAATCTTTGTTCAAACCAAGAAAGTTCTTGTTGATATTTCTTCTCATAAACCTCAAAAAGCATATTTTAATCAAAAGTTTTCAAAAACAACATGAATATGCTATTTTTGAGGGGGGGAATATGTAAGTGATTAAAATATGGTAAATAAAAGTTGAAATCTTGCATGAGCTCGACTCAGAATTGTACCCTCGAATTGACGAATATCAAAAGTCTGTGACCGAAAAGACATGTCCTGGACGGGTAATAATTTCAAGCCGGTTTATCCGGTGATGTAAACGTGTCTCGCAAAGGACTTGTCTGAGTAGAATGTACCGATTTCGAGAGATTATTCTTCGAATATGGCCTGGACGGGTAATAATTTCAAGCTAGTTTATCTAGTGATGTAAACGTGTCTCGCAACGGTCATATTCATTGAAAATCAATCAATTCTAAAAGTGTTAACTCTACCCGACATGTGCAAATTTACTTTAAACACTTATGAGCACATGTTAAGGGGGAGTATTTCTGAAAAATGCAAAACTCTCAAAGTGTAAACAATACAAGTCTTACACTCATAAGCACTTTGAGAGATTTTTCAAAAGATTGGTTTTATGGCAAACATAGGTTAGTCATGGAGATATAAGGTGACTAAGGTTAGGAAACCGTCCTATGATCCGCCAGAGCCGGAGGGATCTACCCAAGGACAATACCAATAGTTTAGTACTAGAAAAGTCCTAGGTATGATGAAAAAATGAGTAAAGAAATGAAAGGGGAAAGAAGGGGTTGAAGAATGAAAAAAGAAAATTAAAGAAAATGGTGAAAAGAAATAGCCCTCCATTTGTTCAACCTTAGGGCAGAAACCGGGTTCAACTCATATGCTACTGGTTGTTACTAAGGTAACACCGGTATTGAAGATTAAGCCGTCATGGACTCAGTGACGCACTGCACTAAACCTTCTTGCCACTCAGGTGTCTCTCAAAAGACACCCTTCATTATCTATCGACCTCTCATTCCAAGATGTGTTGATATTGAAAAGGAGGCACTCTGCTCTATGCCTCCGACGACTAAAACCAATAAGCACTTAATCGAGTCTAGAGCCACGAGATACATAAAAAGATCTCATAGGAACACTTAACATTTCTACACTGGTTGTTCAACAAAAAGAACACCAGTTGTAAATAATAAGAGCCCTACGCAGATCTTAGTAATCTGCCGAGAACATTCAAGAGAGAATTCATGAATTATGATTCTCAGTGATTGAATGGAAATCCTGCGAGGGTCAACATCAAACAGCCCTGACAGCAGGTCACTTCGGTAATCCCTTGTGGATTACGCTTAGTGTTCATGGTAACTCCAAACGGTCTACAGTCGTGAAGTGATACTTCGGTATACTTCAGCGGCTCACCTGAATCGTTGATACACTTCGGTGTATCTGAGTTAGCTCCTTTGGGGGCATCTGGTTCAGGAACGGCCTTGGCTAGGATTAGAGAAAGTCTTCACACTATGCTGTTGACAATCTCGAAGTCCGAATCTGTAAGTGCCGGATGATTTGTTGCTAACTGTTTACATTTCAGGTAATCATGGAGACCAGGAGTTTCACCACCACCATTTCCATCATGCTCAAATCCCGAAGAAAAGTTCTCACGAAGACTAAGAGATAACAAAAGTTCAAAGAAGTCAAAGAAAAGTCAAAGATCAAGCATAACAAACTTTCACAAGTCAAAGATTGAAGCTTATGAAGTAAGAACTACTTGATATATGAAGAACAAAAGTCAAAAGACATATGAGCATGGTGGAAAATACGTAAAGCCATCGTGATTAAAAAAACGTTGGTGGAAGGCAGATCAAGACACTACCATATCACATCACAACAAGAACAAAGAACAAAGAACAAAGATTCTAAAGACATCAAAGCCGAAGAAGCAAAGAAGACGTCTAGCTGTTGGAATATGTGAACTATTAAAATCATAAACACATAAAACATCACAAAGCACGCAGCGGAAGATCTAATGAACATGTAATTAATTAACTTAAATAAATACGTACCTTAATCGCGTAATCAATCAAGAACAACAAGAACCCTAATTTGGGTTATGTATATGTCGAACCAAACAAGGTAAAACCACCAAGAATCACAAGCTAAAATAAGCTTGTCACTCGTTCTTGTACACACGCGATAGTAGCGTTCCAATGGGAAAGCTAGGTTCAAGATCACTAACAAACCAAACACTTAATAAGCAAGACCGAAGTCGACAATTCCTAGTGGAATTAAAATAGGTCGATCGGTGGTGTAGCTTAGAGGGAAGAAGAAGAGAAATTTGGCTTGCTAGGGATTCTTGATTAGGTGAAAATCAAATACAAAGTGAATTGTATTTATAGGTAATCCCTAGGGCACCAAACTTGCTCCCTACTCCATCTCAAAAAACCGGCCAGCCCATCCATAAGGCCATTCGGCCGACCCAAACCCAACCATGGGTTTCTAGTTCTTCTTTGGTCCTTTTTGCATAATTAGTCCTTTAACGGTCGTTATCTCTAACCCCGTTAAGTACTAACTATCGTTAAGTATTTGTTTAAGTGAAATGAATAAATATAAATATAAAATATATTTAATCTATTCAAACCAATGGAACTCTCACGTATTGTGTGCAATCCCGAGTCTCGGGTTCGAAACCGGACATACAAATATTAATTTCATTATACACAAAACTAACAGCTCCCACTTGGATAATGATTAATATTGTAATGACATGGGCTAGTCTAGCTTTAACAGATCCCAATGCCCCCAGCTCGATCCGAGTTGTGGTTCTCCTGGAAAAAACCACTTGATGATATAATCATCATACTTATCCTTTTGTTACTAATACCGCGTTAATTTGGATATGGATCTTGTCATTCCATAATTAACAGTAGTTTCTCGTTTATACATAATTGAACAAGATTACCAAAACATCTGAACGTCTTCCAGATAGACTTTGGGCGTGCGCACGCAAACATCTTGTTAATCACACGAGTGGCCAAGCAGTATTAAACTTCAACACAAAGTTGAAGGAACAAATTCCTTATTGACTGCGAGCATAACCCTTGAACTTCGCATCATTTCTGAAAATAGCCCTTATAACTACCTTTTACGGATAGCGTTAGACTATCTCACAGAAAATGAGCTACATCCTCGGCAATTATCTGTCATCTCAAGTCAGAGGATAAATATTCATGATATACTTAATGACTATGATCCATAAAGTATAATCATGTTGTTGGGATAAGTCCTATATTCAATTTATCCAATATTGAATATCATGTGATATTGGTGTCTTAACCTTACAGTACATTCTACCAATCCTCACATTTGTCTTAGTTTAATAATATTCCCATATTATTAATTGACAACGGACTATTTAGAATAAATAAATTATTCACGGATTTAAACATGCAAATATAGGACACAAATATTAATAATGATAATAAACGTTATCCACACTTTATTTCATTAAAACAATAATTGTTTACACGTCCCTATCGAAATACTAATCCAAACAGATTCACATGAAACTATCTGCTAAACGAAGACCAATACCCTGAGCATGACGATTAAATGTCTCCTTAGGTAATGCCTTCGTGAAAGGATCAGCCAGATTGTTATCTGTGTGAACTTTGAGTACTTTTATTTCACCATCATCGACTTGTTCTCGAACATAGTGAAGTTTCCTTTTAAAGTGTCTGGCGCCTTTCATAACTCCAGGTTCATTGGCGAATGTAATTGCAGCAGAGTTATCGCAATATACATTTACAGGTAATTCTATTGAAGGCATCACTCCAAGATCCTTAATGAATTTCCTTATCCAAACAGCTTCTTGTGCCGCTTCCGATGCAGCAATGTACTCAGCTTCTGTAGCAGACATGGCCGTTATGCTCTGCTTCTTACTCTTCCAGTCCACAGCTCCTCCATTTATGACAAAAACGTAACCCGTCTGAGACTTCGTATCATCTTTATCAGTCTGAAAGGATGCATCGCAGAAACCTGTAACATTCAGTTCTGCGTCTGGATTTCCCCCGAAAACAAGAAACATATCTTTAGTATTCCGCAGATACTTAAGAATGTCCTTTACAGCTTTCCAGTGTTTTACCCCTGGATTCTGCTGATATCGACTGGTCATGTTTTGAGCAAATGCCACATCTGGCCTTGTGCATCTAACAGCATACATGATAGAACCAACTGCAGAAGCATATGGAACTTTCTTCATGTATGCTTCCTCTTCAGGTGTAGAAGCACACATTTCACTGCTCAATTCATGTTTCACTTGCATGGGCAGATATCCTTTCTTGGAATTCTGCATATTGAATCTCTTCAATATTTTATCCATGTAAGCACTTTGACTTAAACCGATTAACCGTTTAGATCTGTCTCTATAGATCTTGATTCCAAGGATATACGCTGCTTCCCCTAAATCCTTCATGGAAAAACAACTACCAAGATATTCCTTAACTTCATTAAGGCTTGGTATGTCGCTTCCCATGATTAATATGTCATCGACATATAGAACAAGGAAAACAGTGTTACTCCCACTAACTTTGTGATATACACATGGCTCATCGAAATTCTGAGTAAATCCAAACTTCTTGATTTCCTCATCAAATTTCTTATTCCATTGTCTGGATGCTTGCTTCAATCCATAAATGGATCTTTGAAGTTTGCATACACGCTCAGGAAATTCTGGATTCACAAACCCCTCAGGTTGCGCCATGTAGATATCTTCATCTAGGCGACCATTCAGAAAGGCGGTTTTGACATCCATTTGCCAAATCTCATAGTCATAGTAGGCAGCTATGGCTATAAGAATCCTAATAGCTCTAATGTCGGCCACAGGAGAAAAGGTCTCCTCATAGTCAACACCGTATGTTTGGGTAAAGCCTTTAGCTACCAAACGAGCCTTATAGGTGTGTACATTGCCATCCATGTCAGTCTTTTTCTTAAATAGCCACTTACACCTAACTACCTTAGCATTGGGTGGAAGGTCTACTTCAGTCCAGACTTGATTATCTTTCATGGATTGCATTTCCCCATCCATGGCAGTCTGCCATTTTTTCCTTTTCAGGACTAATAATGGCAGCTCTATAGCTAGTTGGCTCATCAGTTTGATCCAATAGTATAGTTTCCTCATCATCTATGTTCAAACATAGACGCTCAGGAGCCTTTGCAGATCTTGAAGATCTACGGACGGGTACCACTTCTACTTCAGGTGGAGGACCTAAACTTTCTGGTTCCACAGGAAGTGTGTTAGTGCTTTCAGAAGGTGAAGTATCTTCATGATCATTTTCAAGATCATATGCCCTCCCACTGATTTCTTGAGATATTAGATTATCTTCAAGAAAATCACCGTACCTAGCCACGATGACCTTATTTTCAGGTGGGAAGTAAAAGTAGTAACCCTTCGTTTCCTTAGGGTATCCTACGAAGATACACTTAACAGATCTTTGTTGGAGTTTGTCAGGTGAGTCACGTTTAACAAACGCCTCACAACCCCAGACCTTTAAGTAAGAAAAGTTGGGAGCTTTTCCAGTCCATACTTCATATGGAGTCTTATCAACCTTCTTAGTTGGAATCCTATTCAACACGTGAACAGCCGTTTCAAGAGCATAATCCCAAAAGGATAAGGGAAGAGTTGTAAGATTAAACATGGATCGTACCATATCTAACAAAGTACGATTTCTCCTTTCAGATACACCATTTTGTTGTGGCGTATAAGGAGAAGTGAGTTGTTGCACAATGCCACACTCACCCAGATAATCCTTAAACTCTTGGCTTAAGTACTCACCACCACGATCGGATCGAAGTGCCTTAATCTTCTTTCCGAGTTGTAATTCTACTTCATTTTTAAAGACCTTGAATGTCTCAAAGACTTCATGTTTATGTTTAAGTAAATAAACATAACCATAACGACTATAGTCATCCGTGAAGGTCAAGAAGTAGACAGCACCACGTTTAGACACATGTCTAAGTGGACCACACACATCCGTGTGTATCAATCCAAGTAGATCCGAAGCCTTCTCCATATTGCTATGGAAAGGTTTCTTTGTCATCTTTCCAGATATGCAAGATTCGCATTTATCAACTGAATCATCATTGATATTAGGTAAAAGCCCATGGTGTTGCAGCTTTTCCATGCGATTCTTGCCTATGTGGGCAAGACGGCAGTGCCATAAATAAGACGAGTCCAAGTTAGACTTGACTCTCTTATTCCCGATGCTATACATAGAATTATTTTTATTGGATACATGGTTATCCATGTCAATTTCAAACACACCATTTAATGAAATAGCATTAAAGTAAAAAACAGAATTTAGAGAAACAGAAATTCCATTATCATTAAAAGTATGCTTAAAACCCAAATCCAATAACAAAGAAACTGAAACGACACCTCTAACAATAGAAGGTGCGTAATGACAATTGTCTAAAACCAAAATTAAACCAGATGGTAAAACTAGCTCAAAAGTCCCTATGGCTTCTACTGCTGCACGTATTCCATTTCCCACGTACAAGTAGCATTCCCCATAGTTCAGCTTCTTTGCTCCTCTAAGCCCCTGCGATGTATTACAAATGTGAGTACCACATCCTGTATCATATATCCAGGCATTTTGCTTACGAGGAAAAGAAAATAATTCAACCATAAAAATACCTGAAGTGCTGGCGCCCTGCCCAGCCTTGGCATTCTTATTTTTGCGACACTCTTCAAGCAACAATGGACAGTCACGCTTCCAGTGTCCAGGAGTGTTACAGTGGTGACAAGCAGCCGCATCCTTCTTGGGATAATCCTTCTTGGGAGGAGGATTCTGCTTCTTCGGCTTTTGCTGATAGGTCACAATCTGCTTGCCCTTGTCAGCTTTGCCTTTTCCTTTCTTGTTCACATGTTTCGGTTTACCGGGCTTAGCTACTCTACCACCTCTTATTGCCATAACAGCAGGTGTAGGAGCTTTCTTTGTGAGGGACTTCTCATGCTCAATAAGCATTGCATGCAATTCAGAAAATGTCTTCCCCTTGCAATGCATGTTAAAATTGCGCACAAAATCACCATATAATTCCTCATTGAGGGATTTGTTGATGAGGCCAACTTTAACGTCTTCCACAAACCCACAATTAAGTTCATCTAGTTGGTCTAGATAACCTTTCACTTTAAGTGCATGATCACTTACGGGTGTTGTGGCATCCTGCTTACACTTGCCCAAGTTGTCAAGTATATCATACAATTCAGCCATTGGTGATTTCTGAAACATACGTGTCAGTTCATCAATCATGTTTTTCGGGCTATAATTCTCAAACTGTTTGACCAGTTGATCATCCATCCCCGATAGCATGAGACAGGCCGCATCATTGTGCCTGTCATAGGTTTCATTGTACTTTCTAAGTATTTCATTAGAAGAGTTTGCAGGAGGAGCTTCTTGAAGAACCTCAGTAAGACATTCATAACGTTTGGCAATCCTAAGAACAAGCCTTAGATTGCGATACCAAGCGTTAAAATTCTTAGTCCCAGTCAGTTTTTCCTTTTCAAGCATCATCTTGAAACAGGAAGTCATGTTTGACGAGTTTCCGGGTTGGGCCATTTCTACAGAAAAAGTTCAAAAGTTAGTACTTTCGATAATAAACATTTCAAGAAAATTAAACACCCATTGGTTTAAAAAACCATTTAATTTTCTATGAAAGCTAGGATCCTAATTGACGCCGTTTCATTACATCAGCTTTGGCTGCTAGTAATAAAAGTGCTCAATAAGGTACGGGATCACCCAATTGCCAATGTCAAATTGCAATTCCTAGAAATCTTGGGACTTACATTTATATTGCCAACATCAGTTGCAAAATGTAAGCATGTTTCATCCCCAATTCTTTATGCCTTGGCGCCGTTCCATTACATCAGCTTTGGCTGCTAGTAATGAAAGTGCCCAATTAAGTTAACCAACTTAAGAAACTGTAAATTGACGTCGGTTTATTGCATTCAGCTTTGGCTGCTAGCAATAAAGTACTCAATTTTACCCTTAGATGACCACCCTTTGAACATCAACATTCAGCTTTGGCTGCTAGTGATGTAGGATGAAACCTTAGGTGTTTCTTTTTGTAGTTGGGTGACATATAACTTAAATTTATAGGGTAATAAAATTTTGATGTGTTAAATCAAAAAATATGTACAAAGATGTCATGCATTCATCTTTGTATCATATATGTTTTCAAAAACAAAACCATTTACACATTCGTAGCTCAAATTATCAAATCTTTTAATTGAGGCGTTGAATAAATTACAACATTGCCTTAAGATGCTTCGTATTAGTTGTGGTGTACTTGGTAAGTCTAAAATTGACGCACAGGCGGGCGTAGGGACGACAGCCGCCGAAGCTGGTTAAAACCGTGCCCCTCTAAGGTCACAATTTAATGCGAACCAACTAGAACCCACTTTTTAGTTTGTCAATTTTAGGTCCGCCGCTTCGACCACTTAATACAGTCGCAATCAATCAACTAAAAGAATATAATTTTCTTGCTAAAACAATTATTGTAGTAAATTTATTATTGCTAGTCTCGCCTGGGAGCAAATTACCGTGCGAAGCGAACCACTGTCGGCACATAAGACTTGACAATAATTAAAATTACTACAAAGGTTTCATAGTTATTAGTCTTATTTATTTTTATTATGAAAAATTACCCTCTTTTGTAGTTTACAATCCATCATAATTTACAACACAAAAGATCAAGTAATTCATAAAATAAATAAACACATAATAACAAATATATGATCATCCACGATATCATATAGCCACATGCAAACCTTTTTCAATAAATCCTATTATTAATTCTATGTGTAATTATAAATGTATGTAACTAACAAAACTCCCATTGGTTTTCGAGCTCATTGTACCCAATGGACCACAGCACCAAATAAATTTGGCCGCGTAAGTTTTAGTTAGTTAGATACCACATTGCACATAACCTTTAAATTAATATATTGAGGTCTTCCCCAATTTTAGATTTATTTAAATCATGTAGCAAACAATACATACAATTCGTCCCATACATCAAAACCATGACAAAACATGCAAGATTTTGTCATGGATACCATATTAACACATAATCATGCAATCCATATTTATATGTTAATATCTAGTACGTATTTAATTAATTGGTGACATCACATAGTATTCACAAATTAATCCCTAAAAATTTTTTTCATGCATAATCTAGGGTTTCTAACAAGTTTTAATGAAAACTAACATAAACCCTAACTCATTAATAGTGGATCGATCCACATATATAAAATTAGGGTTTCAAAATAAAAACCCTAGAAAATTAAATGCATGTATCTAATAAAGATCCAATTTTTAGGTTTTAGTAATTAATTACAAGTTCTAAACGAGACTCATGATGCCACTGTTGGAATATGTGAACTATTAAAATCATAAACACATAAAACATCACAAAGCACGCAGCGAAAGATCTAATGAACATGTAATTAATTAACTTAAATAAATACGTACCTTAATCGCGTAATCAATCAAGAACAACAAGAACCCTAATTTGGGTTATGTATATGTCAAACCAAACAAGGTAAAACCACCAAGAATCACAAGCTAAAATAAGCTTGTCACTCGTTCTTGTACACACGCGATAGTAGCGTTCCAATGGGAAAGCTAGGTTCAAGATCACTAACAAACCAAACACTTAATAAGCAAGACCGAAGTCGACAATTCCTAGTGGAATTAAAATAGGTCGATCGGTGGTGTAGCTTAGAGGGAAGAAGAAGAGAAATTTGGCTTGCTAGGGATTCTTGATTAGGTGAAAATCAAATACAAAGTGAATTGTATTTATAGGTAATCCCTAGGGCACCAAACTTGCTCCCTACTCCATCTCAAAAAACCGGCCAGCCCATCCATAAGGCCATTCGGCCGACCCAAACCCAACCATGGGTTTCTTAGTTCTTCTTTGGTCCTTTTTGCATAATTAGTCCTTTAACGGTCGTTATCTCTAACCCCGTTAAGTACTAACTATCGTTAAGTATTTGTTTAAGTGAAATGAATAAATATAAATATAAAATATATTTAATCTATTCAAACCAATGGAACTCTCACGTATTGTGTGCAATCCCGAGTCTCGGGTTCGAAACCGGACATACAAATATTAATTTCATTATACACAAAACTAACACTAGCAACCTTGATGACCAATCCTTAGGAGGATATTATTGGGAACACGTTTTATAATATTTCAAGTCTTGGTCATTTAATTATAAAAGGTTGCACGTTAAGGGCTTTATGTATGAGTTAATCCACATGGATCCATTAGAAGCCCATGGGCCGTGTGGTATGGTTAATAGTTTCTAGAATGTATTAAGGCAAATGTTGCCCTAACATTTGCCTATAAATAGGACTCTTGTATCTCTCATTTAGGTGTTGGTTTTATTCATATTGTAGCCGAACCTTTGCCTATTTGATGCGTGAATGAAATCATCCTTTCTCTTCATCTTTCTCTCATTTCTCTCATTGCTATACGATTCTCTTATTGATTATACGTGGTGTTATATCTTGTGTTAAGCTAAATCTAGGACCTAACAAATACCGTGCTCTGGTCAAGGCAACGTTAGTCCTTTGAGGACTAGATATGAAGCCAACAGACCCATTGCTATTGGATCTTACTGTCGATAAAATAGTTATATCTTCTTCCCCACCCTCAACTGATTTCACCTGTACTGAAAATCCATCAAGTTTATCATACTTGTGAGCAAGTTTTTCTTGAATGGAAACAACTTGGGCAGCATAAGGAGATATAACACCAATAGTAAGCGTCTGCTTTGAGTCCTTCCATGCTATAAATGTGAAAGAATAGGTTAAACTTAAGTAAATTTGACCAAAAAAAACAAATGTTAAAAATTATGAATTGACAACCAATATGCACACCTTTATAGAGATTTTGTACAATTTTAAGCACAATAGCCACCTCAACCATGTTTCTTCGGCTTCTTCCGTTGTCATCTTTTTCTTCTCTTCCACCAACAACATTTATAAACGAATAGGATCCGAACATTGGTCCTGAAAGATATGACTTTTCATGACTTCTAGATAGCACATTTGGTGCATCTTCAATTTGATACTGATAAAACATCTGATTTGGGAAGACACTGATAGAAGGATGCATTCTGTACTGAACAGTAAGAAGATGTTTCGAATGACCCAAAGAACTTAATCAATCAAATAAGCTCCTTCCAAAACCAGATTCATTACAAACCTGTCCACAAGCATGTAGTCTATCAAAATATAGCTATAAAACTAAAATGTAAACTATAGTCTTAAGGTACATCGATAAGTAAAGACTTACATTGCTATTAACCACTGCAGGTAATTGGTGCTCATCTCCAATAAGAATAGCATGCTTCAGTCCCGGAAGTTGAAGGGGAATGATGGACTCTGCCTCTTTCAGTTGAGCAGCTTCGTCTATGAATAATATATCCAAAGGCTCCATATTGACAGCATGCAACATGTAGGAACTTGAAGTTGTGCAAAAGATAACAGAAGCTCTTGCAAAACAAAACTGTGTAATTGCAAATTTGTTTAAATAAGATGGGAGAGTGAGCTCGTCAAGAGATTGCTGCAGAGTTGTAAGAACAGATAGAGATATGGCTCTCACGAAATTGATAGTAGACATATCATCTTGCATTGGTTCAGAAATGAAAAGGTCTTGAAGTTCTTCCGAAACCACATTCTCTTGAAATAGCAATGACTCCAAAGAACTCAAATTATCCAAAAGAGAGATCATATTCTTGAAATTATATTCCCCCGTGAAACTTCTCCGGATATGAGTACAAAATGTAATAATGCACCTTCTGAGTGGTCGTGCACTAGAATTGAATCGATCTCGCACAAACTCAATGAATGATTTAACTTCTTGTTGTTTCTCTTTGTGCAACTCATTTTCTACAAACATATGATATTCAGAAACATATTTTTCCTATAAATCGATCATAGATCTTATGCAATGCTTCCAACCAGTCACTGGCCTTAGGCACTCTACAAGCCTCTTGACCCGATGCTCTAGAAATATTTCTACAATGTCAGTACTAACATTCAACCCTTCCTTGGTGCCAAACAAGACCACATCTCCCACGGGACAGAAATAATCACCACTTCCGGTTGTGATTTTGAATGATTCTCTTACCAACCTTAGCACACGTGAGGCTAACTGTATAATAGCCACATTCGTTGGAGCACATACAAGGGTTATGTGGTACATTTGCAAGAGGATAAAAAGCAAAACACTGACCGTCATGGTTTTCCCTGTTCCAGGTAATCCCCATATTTGCTCCACAGATGAAACATGGCAACATTGCGTTTTACAAAGCGCCACTGTGATTGCAGCACTTTAGGATTCATTAAGATTAACCAAAAGATATGGACCATATTGAGATAAAATACTATCATAACCAATAGAACATATATTGCAGCTCCTCTTGACCTGTAAACAACATTTCGATATTTAATAACAAGATCATCACTACACAAAAGTGAAAATGTATTAAAAAAAACTTACCATTGAATGAGAGTAAAAAACCTCTTTGATGATATCAAGGTTTCTATGTATATGCAATGAATTCCATATTCTATTCTGAGTTGTTATATTCATCACAAAAATGACAAACATCCCGTCTTGAAATTCAATTGGTTTTGATGCCTTAACTTTTAACAATGTACTATCATCTTCGTTACTTCTAACCAGTGAAAGAGCCCATGTTCTTCCCACGCGCTGCAAGTCAGAAATGGATTCAGGTTTCCCATCTACTAAAATAAGCAGATCACCAGGTAACGTGCAGTAAGCATCTTTGCCACGATCACTAAACTGATTCTTCCAAGGACCAGCAATAACATCGTAGACCATATTTTCACCACATTTGGACTCGTTAAACGATAATATTTCAGCAAATGGAGCTCTATACATGATCTCCATGGAAGAAGCAAAATCAGCACGTGTTTCTTCTAGCAAAGGATAAACAAAAGAGCCAAAATAGTGCTCTTCAGACTCGAAAGTAAGTGGTAGGTTCTCCACCTACAAAATGATGCATCAATGTTGTTATTTACATTTGTGTAATGAATTTACTATCCAAAAAAATAAATAAATAAATAAATAGTAGAGTTAAACAACACCTCTTTTCAACCTAGGAACAAAACAAGATCATTTCGCTCCATTTTTAGTCAAATAGTGAAGGATATTTCACCAAGAAGCGAACCAAGTAATGGGATAAACAAATTTATAGTTACGGAACAGTCTTGTAGTATGAGAAAGTCTCAACATGTCTATGTTTGCTATTTTTCAAAATAAACAATCTGCATGTCATGAACTAGATAAGAAAAAAACAACAATAAATCTTCTAGTCAAAAATAAAGGATAAAAAGTTGACATTTAAGTCAAATGGGTCAAACTTTAGTCATCTATATTTTGTTAGGGTGTTTGGGTTTTTCCTTATTTTCAATTGGTTTTGAGATATCCAGATGGTGTTTATGTTTCTTATCGCAAACTGGTTCAAAAATAAGCAGATGCTAACTTAATTTATGCGATAGTGCTTATTACACCATATAAGAAGTTTCATCTAAACACTCAGAAATGTTTGTCAGCTTTAAAAAATTAAGCATATGCTAACTTACTTAACTTATGCGATAGTGCGTATTTGACCATACAAGAAGTTTCATCCAAACACTCGGAAATGTTTATCTGCTTTAAAAATAAGCAGATCCTAACTAACTTAATTTATGTGATAGTACTTATTTAACCATACAAGAAGTTTCATGTAAACATTACTTTAAAAAAAAGCAGATGCTATTCTACTTATTTAACCATACAATAAGTTTCATCCAACCGTTCAGAAATGTTTATCTACTTTAAACATAAGCAGTCAAGCACTTAAATAAATAAAAAATCAAACACCAAAGGGTTTAAACTAACTTCGGATAATTTCATACACAAAGGGTTTAAAGAATAAGACATGTCCACATGTAAAACTAGAGCCAGCAATAAAATTAAAAATAAAACATCCCCAAGCAAGACATAATATGGGGTGTTTGCCTTAAGTTATTTTCTAGCTTTAAATTTTTCGGCTTATTTTCCATTCGCCCAACCAAAAGCTTATTATGACTTAAAAGCTGAAAAATAAGCTCCAACCAAAAGCTTATTATGACTTAAAACTGGAAAATAAGCTGCAATAAATTGACTTACGAAAAAAATAAGCCGAATGAAATAAGCTAAACAAACACCTTTAAATTCACTACAACAATTATATTTGAGTTATGAGCTGGTGTTTGTTTTAGCTTATGAGCTTATTTGACTCGACTTAAGGTGATTTTTTTACATATAAGCTTATTATGACTTAAACATGGAAAATCAGCGCGCCCTTTCCAAAAAAGTAAGCCGAACAAATAAGAGCGTAAATAAGCACCCCAAACAATTACAGGTAACATACAAAAAACAAACATACAAAACATTCTAATAAACCCATTCAAAACAACAAGAAGCTAAAAAAAGGTATGAAAAATAACAACCTCGTACTTATAGAGATCTTCATTAAAGATGTCATCAAGAGACCATGAAAAAATCATATTAATAAACTCATTATTTTGTTCCTCAGCAACATCTCCCAAAGACCCTCCTTCCATCTTTACCTACCAAACAATGCAACAACAAAAGAAAAAACAAAGTTTAATAAAGTGAAAAATATGTTGTTATATGAAATGACAAGGGGGTTTTCTTACAGTGAGATGAAAATGATGGATGATGAATTGATGATAATGCAGTAGCAAAAATAAACCCTTTTTTTTATAAAGGTTTAAGTTTGCTAAACATGGTAAAAATAGTGACGAGGGTTTAGGAATAAAGCAGGGGTGGTATGAATATGGAAAAGAAATGAAATGGATCACTATGTATAAGTGTTAATGCATAGTTTACAATACTATATAGCAGGTTTTCAAATTTCTTTTTTATTTTTTGTCTTTTGTGGCTCTTGCGATCCAATCATGGACCGACATTTGTTGTGCTTTCATTTGTTGTCTAGTTATGCGTCAAAGACGACTCCCGGTTCCTTTGTGCAAATGTGCAATGGACAATCAAAAGTTGTAAACTTTTTTCTCTGTGTTTTCTTAAAATGATGTTAACTTCACCGGGTGGTAATGGAGCAGGAGATTACGTGTCGTTCTTTCATCCCACTACGCGTACGCCCGTTACACTTTTTTTCATGGCCGGTCCCTAAGATATTTGATGCCCTAGGCAAAAGGATAAAAAAATGCCCCTACTAAATATAGTAAAACATGAATCGATTCTATCAGCCAGGGACGAAGCTGCTCTATGAGTGGGATGGGCCATTGCAAACCCAAAATCTTTCATTACATGTATATCTTTTTTGTTATTTGGTATAATATTTTACATAAAAAATGATTTGGCCCACCCAAATAATATTCAAACTTATTCGTATTTCAATATTTTACTTCTTTCTTTGTTAAGCTAACAAAACTAATAGAGTTTCAACTGTCATTTTTGGATTTATTGTTGTGGTACTTAATAAGTTTGATAAGCTAGCGGCAGATGGAGTATTAGTTTACAAATAAGTTCATCTCGTTAGCATAGTAAGCAATATAACTTTATTTGTGAAAATTTATTTTGGCTTACGGCTCACCCAATATCAAAATTCTAGCTACGTCCCTGCTATTAGCCAGTTTAAAAAACGTAACTTGTATACAAATCCGCATATCTACCAATCGAACTTAGACAACAATATAAATTATTTCTACTTTATAAATTAACATTTAACATTCTCATGTATCTTTTCACTTCATTTTATTCGAATAAAATTAGACTAAAAAACAGCTTAGTAGTTCTACAACTTAGATTTTTCCATACAAAAGAGTAACAAAAACCCAATTCATATATTTCTTTGTTCTTTGCATTTTTCGCACGAAACCCTCTTTCGATCTTATCTAAATCTCATTGATTTTCACTCTAAATTAATTTTTATTTGAAATTCGAAAAAGAAAAGAAAAAGGAGTTTCTAAAAAAAACCTCTAGTGAATTTACTTTCACACTTTTCTAAATAATTAACTCATATAACAACTGTTATATTTAATTTAATATTTTATTTTTATCTCTCTCCTATAACAACTCAATTCCATCATCTTCTCCATATCATCTTTAGCATAACATAAGCTTTCTACACATATCTGAACTTCCATCATCTTCTTCACTAAAACAATATTTGATGCTCCCTGTTTATGTGAAGCCCTGGGTCGTCGCCTGTAACCACCGGTAAATTTTCACTATAATTAACAACAATTAATTATATATTAATCTCCGTCACTATTTTTAATTGCCATTTTTTTTACGGGAAAATTTAAATTTTTCTTTATTATACTATACTCACGACCAACACAAGATTAGGATAAGTCTACATATTTTATATGAACTATTGTCACTTTGTTATTTTTATTTTTACATTATACTCTTTACATAATACGAATACTCAAACATATTAGATTTTATCAACATATACGCTCTTCGTTAAACTTATCACATGTCTAATATTTTTAATTGGAGTATATTGATAAACTTTGACATTTTTATAAATATTATATTTTTACGTTATCTGGTTTTAAGTTTCGTGACTTAATGAATTAACGTTAGTAATTACCGGGATCAAACTATATCTTAAACTATTTATATATGTTTTAAAATAATGCCACATAAACCATTTCACTTGCCAAATATACGTGTAATATGATTTTGCCATGACATATTAAATGTAGGACATTTCCTCCATGCAATTCTACATATATTATCCATGCAATCTTTCCATTCAAATATATATATATACGTATATATGGTATATAGTTGTGAGAATAGAATACATGCCATGTTTCATACAATCTTCCCATAAAATCATACATATACGTGTACTACGCAATTGCCATAACAAACTAATATCTAGTATACATATTGACGTGTATAAACAAAATGCCATAAGACTAATATTCATGCATGATCTTGTTTTCATGCAAAAACTAAACTAAACGTGTAATAATTTAGTACCATGAAATGCAACAACTAAATGTCATAAGGATGCTATATATATATATATATATATATATACAATCAAGCATGAACGAACCACAAAAGCCATTCGATCTATATATCTTGTACTTAGTTCGAACTCAACTACAAATAACCTAAGTTAATCCACACTTACTCCTAGGAAATTCTTGCACCATAAGTTTACTTCTAGGTCCCAAATAATTACACATCAACTTGTTCCTTTGATAGTAACCCTAGTAGGTAAAATTCATGGCCTAAGTTTTAAACACATCACCACCTACATCACCACCTCACGCCATTCCCCCCCCCCCTCACTTGGTCTTCTCTCCACCACTCAAACCAACAACCTTAAGCATGGTGTATATATATACACCTCATCTTGTCTCTCCTTTCACACAACAAGATGACCTAGGACATTAGAAAATCCTAGCTTTCTTTCCTCTATAAAATCGACACACATTTCCCTTTTACTTAACCCCATTCGAAATCCACAAAAACAGAAACCCACTCACTTATAATCTGATATAGAAGTCCATTTAGAAGCTAAGGAATAACATAGGAAAGCTTAGAAGGAGAAGGAACCTTGATGTTCATTCGCAAAGCCAACTTATCAAAAACTCTCTATAGTCGAATTTATAACTTGTAAGTAATCTAGACTCTTTTAAATTACTTTTGTAAGCTCTAAACTACTCTTGAACATACTTAATAAAAATACTAAACATGTCCTAATTAGAAAACATAAGCTAAGAAATGTGTTACAAAGTTTCTGTAATCAACAGTAAACAAACGCTTCTCTTATATACTTTGTAATATCATGTGAGCTTAAAAGATATAAATGATACACTAAAAACAAGTAAATTAACCATACAATAAGTTATAAACACAAACTAGATAACTTTGTAAAAATCTTTAAAACTGGTTTTCTTTTCTGTTCTTGTCGCCCAACTCAGCCCAAACCCCCAACTTGCCCCATATTTTTCTACTACAAGATGAAGACCTTAGACTTAGCCAAATAGCCTATTTTAATCACCACCTAGGAGACTCTAGAACGCCCCCATAACTTGGTCAAAACAGCCATGTATCGCGTTCCTTTTTTGGGTCCTTTTTTTGTCGCAAATCACAAAAACCCAACATTTATTTTGTACACTATTATTAATTTTACAAATATAAGCCATAAGCTACTAATAAAATGACTTTTAATAAGCTTAAAAATCTGTCAACAAACTACGGAAAAAGTCTCGTGAAATTTCGTAATCAAAAACTCGTTTTCTTCTTTTCTGTTCATCCTTGTCGAACTAGCCAAAACCCTCAACTTTTGCCACTTATTTCGACAACCAAATGAACTTTATGAAATCTGGATTTTTGCCATTTTAAAGACCACATAGTGAAGTATTTAAAGGAACAAAAGCATCGTCAAAACTTGGTCTCGCCCCGTCTCAAATTGACCCTTGTTTTTGGGCTGGTCGAACAATAAAACAAGCGCACCCTATAAGTGTTCCAACACCCCTACTTTGCATAATCATTGTGAGCTAACGACATAGGTATAAAACTTGGGATTAGAGCCATTTAAAATACCACCCGGAAAATTTCTAAAAGAATTAAGAACGTTGTAAAAACATTGTACGGTCTCGCCTGTATTTACTTTCTTTTTGGGCGAGATGAGCATAAAACCAAACGCACCCTTTTTATTTATTTTTATTATTGAAAAGCTATAAACTAAAATATAAGCAAATAATCTCTATATAACTTATTTTCAAACTGATTACAACTTATTTTGATAAGTCGTAACAAGCCTTACCTTTTTCTAAATTAAAAACGCGTTAAAAACGAAATTAGGATTTAGAACAAAATATATAAAAGCTTTAGGGGTAAAACATGTAAATTTTGGAAGATAGAGTTTTCTTGAGCCGAAAATGTAAATTTTACAAAGATATTAATATAAGGGCTGTTTTGTCAACGATCCATATTTGAGGATATAAATTGTCATTTTTAAAACTATAAGGGTAAAAACTGTCATTTCACCAAAGTTGAAGGATAAAAGTTGTTATTTTTATGGAAGTTCAAGGGTATAAAGTACAATATTAATATATTTCACTACTTAATGATTCGGATTATTACTATAAAACTTATATAAGAAATATATTTAACGACTCGGGATTTTATAAAACTTATATATATAGGAAATATTTATATCGATGAACGAACAAACAAAACATAAACATAATAATATGAAATATAATAAAATATTATCATCCACAAACTTTTGAAGAGACTTCATGTTGTCTCATTTAACATTTAATCATCAACAAAACATTATAATACAAACATTAAAACTCACAAATACTTGAATACGAATACTGAAAATTGATGTATTAACCTAGGTTGCGTGCCGGAGACGTTTATCAACTCTATTTAATTTTGTTTTCCATCCAGACTGCCCAGGTGAGTCATAGCCCCTCTTTTCTTATTTTAAACTCTTTGGGGGGAGATACATGCTCGTTTAACTTATAAATCTTATTCATAAACCTTTTACTCGATTGATGAAACATTATTGAAACTTATTACATGCTGAACACAAGTAACTTGCTGAACGTTATCCTGATTTTTATTGCCTAAGTTAATTGTTGCCTATTTTAAAAAGTCCCTCATATCATGCGCCATTAGTCACCTGCGGGGTGAGCGCGAATATAATGAATATATCTATTGGCCTGACGACCCATTTGTACTATCCGGATGGATGTCCTTAGTGTTAGCCGGATAGACAAATGCATTATATTTGATTTCTATAAAGAGTTTTTGGCAGACTCCTACTCGGGGGCAATATTACTTTCATTTAATTATGTTGGTAATACTTAAACCTGTTAACGCATTGCGTGTCATGAGGCTTAGTGCAATATTTATTATTTACCCATAATTGTATTCGTTGCAATTATCCTCTTAAACTTGAAACTTGTGTTAAACTGATTTGCTTACGGACATTACGGATTTACTCAACTTTTGACTACTGAAATCAACTGTTTTACTTATAAACTCTATGAACTCACCAACCATTGTGTTGACGCTTTTAGCATGTTTATCTCAGGTCCTTAACAAACGAGGATGGCACGGAAAGGCACGGATACTGGTAGAAGGCTAATTATCATTCGAAACTTATTTAATAAGCCGTAAAACTATTGGGACCTCATTTTGTAAACTCTGATATTTATAAAATTCGAATGATAAATCTTTTAAAACGACTCAAATAGAGATCGTTTTCTATTACTATAATTGTCGTACTATCGAGTAACACCCAGCTTGAATTCTGCTGCGTATCACGAAATTGGGGGTGTTACATCGCCCACCCCACCCACCTTTAGGGTCGGCCCTGCCTTTTCCCTTGCACGCGTTATGACCAAATTGTGGAGGTTATTTAGTTATGAGAATAACCCATTATTTTTTAGGAACTCAGGTGGCTAACTGAGCTAAGTCAGTTGATTAAAAAAGAAAAACCTAGTTTATCAACCGGTTTATTTTGTGTAACGGATTTAGTCACATAACTTTTCTCTTTTGAATCCATTTTTTAGTTTTGACCCGTCACGCATTTAGTCTCTTGAACAGTAGTTCCATTAGTTTGACTGTTAAATGCGACCATTAAACTGCACGACTATTTTAAAATTATAATGCGTGTCTTAAAGGTTGGTGATGTCTTTTGTTAAACCGAAATGACATTTTGCTAGACCAATGTAATGTTTTACTAGATCAGTTTATAAAACTGTTCTGACAAAATATCACATTAGCCTAGCAAAAAGTAACTTCTGTCTATCAAAAACGACGTACCAAAATTTTTATGAAGTCGCACAGTAATGAGCGCACAAAACCAATATCAAAAATGAGTTTTTTTTTTTTTTTTTTTTTTTTTTTTTTTTTTTTTTTTTTTTTACTAGAAAGTAAATGCACTTTGAATAAGAATTTGTTTATGAGCGTATTGTGAGATATGATTATGTTATGTATAATCGACTCGTCATATAAAACTCGAGCTCGAAGCTCGAATCAAGCTCAACTATTTCCAATTTAAGGCTCGAACTCGATAAGTAATCGGTATATCAAGCTCAGCTCGACTTGATTTGTATGAAAATTAAGTAAATATATGTATATAAATGGGTAAAAGTGTAATTAATTGAAGCTTGATAAGGCTCGCGAGCTTCATGAGCCGAGTATTTTGGAGCTCGAACTCGACTCGAATATATACTCGAATAGCTCGAACTCGAGCTTGATTCTTTTAAATTGAGTCGATTTCTAGTAGCTTACAAGTCGGTTTCGAATAGCTCGCGAGTTCTCTCGTCTCGTTTACACCCATAGAGTGACATATGTCATTTCCTCTTCCTTCCCTTTTATTTTCTTTTTTTCCTCCAACTCATGATCTAGTTGTGAAAAACATCAAGATGTGATGAACATCAGCTTTTATAAATAAATAAAATCAAAAGAAAAAATGATGAAAACAATTGGAGTATTAATGAACATTGATGAACATTTCTACTGATGAACATTCTAGTAGAATATTGATGAACATTCTCTATTGATAAACATAAACAAAAACTGATGAACACTGATTATCACGTATTGATGAACACAATGAAACGGATGAACATTGATAAACACGTATCGATGAACATAAAAATAACTGATAAATATTTGTTTTGATGAACTGATGAACACGTATTGATGAAAATATAAAAAAAAATGATAAAGTGATGAACACGTATTGCAGATTCGAAGTTTTATTCATCACAATTTTGATTTTTTCAGTAAATATTATAGCTTTTATGAATTACTAAAACATTTGTGTTATAATGAACACCTTAAAATTCTAAAATCACAAGATTACTTCATTAAGGCATTTCATCGAACATCTTATGGGTGTATTCTTGAACACTTTATATATTTATTTTTGTCGTAATCATATGTTGAATAATTATCCATTACAATTTGGATTTACATAGTGGTGAAAGGCAAACGAATAACAAGTAGCGCCACTAGCCCTTTTTGGATTGAAAAACTAATTCTTATGAAAACAACATTTGTGGATCTAGGTGTCATAACATTACTATGCATAACTCTTTGGGCTTAATTGAGGAGCTCCACTGCCTCAGATGCAAGGAAACCAAAAATATCAAACGCGAAAGGAATAAAAACATGTTGATTTTCAATGCATGCTTTCTCGTGTTTTGCCATTTTGTACGAGGCGACTTTCAAAGCAGCTTGACCCACTGTAAAACCCCGACTTTCAAATCATGTTGATTTGTTCGAAAAGTTATGAGTAAAAACTTAGAAAAACAAAAAAAGATGAAGAATTGATGTTAGTTTATGGTTTGTTGATCAAGAATTGATGTAGTATTTTTGCTTTGACTCATATTGATTTAAACCCTAACTTTTTATTTATAAATCAATGAACTTTGAATTCATAAAAAAAGGTTGTATGTTGTAGCGATTGAACGATTATATGATGAAATTAAACATAATCAAAACCTATTTTGTGAGTTTTGAATGATTTAAATCTGAATTTGGGGGTAGAGATGTTCATTAATGATGAAAGGGTGATGAAGAAGAAAAAGGAACCGTGAAATAGAGTAAAATATGCGACACTTGTAGCAACCTGTAAAATTCCTAAGTACTTTGTAAATGTCAATTATGTATTAAATTATCATTTCAGTTCAATTAACCAGTTTTACACACACAAAAAAAAAAAAAAAAAAAAAAAAAAAAAAACTTTTGTTTATTACATTACAATAAATCAAAAACATTATTTCATGATTCACAAAATTATGGAACGAGCTCACATACGCACCACGACAACTCCAAACCCACAAATAAACCAAACGGATCCTTATATTAATTCTTGGCCCAACAGACTAACCCTAAGCCTGTTACTATTCATGGCCCAATCCAAAATTTTTATTATTTCTTTCATTTCATTCGACTTCATACGCAATCACTTGACCCCGTTTATTCATTAATTCGACACACAACCTATACTACATTTATACCTCTCGAATCCTTACATTCCAAATAATTAAGATCAACAAATCATATTTCCTAATTCGAACATTTGATACGTGAACGGGATCTAAAGTAGATACTATCCGACACAATTTCACTCTCACCCAAATTTCACCAAATCGATTTAACATAAATTTTACATAAACCTTTGTTTATCTTTAGCCGAATACAAGTCCACAAAATCTGCATTTTACATTTTCTAGGCTTTTGGTTACGTTAAAAAGTTAACTTGGTCTAATATATGTCGAATGAAATTAATGACCAAGCCACTTGGCTCGTTCACACATGAACCGACCTCTTCATGTGCTCACACATCCATACTACCTATAGAGTACTCGAGTGATTCCCTTAACTCTATCCTAATCCTCTGCAAAACACGTCCCTTCAACCACAACTTGCACCCAATTGCATCCATTTTATATTATAAATCGAAGGAGTATGCATGCATATATACACATTCACGTAAACTCTCACACACACTTGGAAGATCACATACACATATATTCTCTAGTATTTCCTCATGCCAAAGTCATTCGAAGAGATCAAGACCATTCACTAGCCACATTGAAGCCTTTCTCAAACATACGAGCTTATATAAACAACTTGACAACCATTCCAACGCGTTACTTGCTCTCATCCGAGTTCTAGTCACTCCCAACGTTTAACTCCCCACCATTAAGGTGTTGTAAGTCGTCTATAACCCTTTTCTATCCATTCTTTTGATATATATATCACCATGCATCATTATATATATATATATATATATATATATATATATATATATATATATATATATATATATATATATATTTCGCACGTACATACTTTCCATTTGGTTTAAAACGCTTTCTATTATTTCATTTACACGCAAACGTGATTGCCTCCTATAATGGAAGGCTAGGAATCATGTTTACATCCTCACACGACACTCACATATTCGTAACATAGCATATCGAGCACCATTTTAATTCATATTACATCGTATAAACATATCACCCAATATGAATGTCATTCTCATTATTGTTAAACCATGTAATACTCGACCAAGAAACGACCATGTTAAACTGAATGTATACGCACACCATGTTGTTTTTATTATACGAATTGAATCTCAATATGACCATTAAACAAGCTGATGTATTAAGCCCCCTTTATAAGCTCATTTAGTAGCTCTTCAATCCTTAAAGTAAACGCTAGTCGAAAACCTTTCCAAACCATATGCATTCGTCGAGTGGGCTTTTAAAAGCCCAATAAGCAAACCAAATAAGCTGATGAAATAAGCACTTTGAAAACAGTTTTAGGGTCCTAAGATAAGCCCAATACAGGGCCCAAAACCTTTTACAACCCATTGGATCATTTTCTCTTAATGGGCCTTGTACATTTCGAGTTAAAGTCTATTAAGCCAAAAATAAGTTGTTCGATGAAATAAGCAGTTTTCATAAATTCAAATAATCTTTAAAAGTTGTAATAGCTTTCGGAAAATATAAAATATAAGTTTTAAGGATTTTGGACTTGTTTTGCAAACTATGTTTACTATCAGGGATTAAAACTGTAACTTTTGCAAAAGTTGTGTGTAAACTGTCAAAACAGTAATTTCGGGGTAGAAATGGATAAAACCATAAGCATAAGTCATGAAATGTCATTTTTGAAGGATTTGGACTAAATATGTAATTATTTTTAAACCAAGGACTAACTGTGCAAATATTCCACTGTTAGGGTTAAAAGTGTAACATTCAAATACTTAAGTCTCAAACTGTTATTTTCATAACCTGAGTGTAAAAACTGATCAAACATTAAACATGAAGCCTTAAAATGTCATAACTTAAACTTTTAAGCTAAAAATGTAATATATACTTAACCAGGGACTAACGTTGCAAAAATTGACACCGTTAGGGTAGAAAGTGTAAAATTGGTAAAAGTACAAGGACCAAACTGTAACTATATTTCATATTTATTTATATTGCATATTTTACATTTTCCCCACACATTTACATGCATTTTACATTTTGCTCACATATTTTAATTCCGTAACATTTATATTTTATATAACGAGTTTTAACGAGTATAACTTAACATTTGTTCAAACCACTTTCGAGGAAACAATATTTATGATTTAAATGATATAAAACAAGATAATATTATATATAATATTATTTTTGAACTTTAAGCATTTTAAACATATCATTCACTCTCATCACGAACCAATTCGCCATCCGATGCATTTTCACCATCCTTATTCGTATCAAGTCAAAACTATCAAAATCTCATACTTCCTTATTATCCAGGTCAAGTGTTGAAGCTGTTCCCATAATACATTTGATTTCACGTTATCTTTACCACTACATTCAAGGTGAGTCATAGCCCCACTTTTACCTGTTTAAATAACTTTATAAACTCTTTGGGGGAGATACATGTTGTTTCTACTTATAAATTTACTCATTTTTACTTTAAATATTTTACTCAATTGTTACCACATTCTATTTACTATTGAAACATAATTCTTGTTTTCACGTACTTACGTACCCTAAGCTTTTATGAATTAATATGAGTTCATATGCCTACATTAATACATTTTTCTATCTTTTCGGGAGATACATATTATAAAACATTAACACAAGTACTATTTTCTGTATGCTGTACCTGCTTTATATTGCCTAAGTTACCGATTATTGCTTTTATTTAAAGTCCCTCCCATCATGAGCCATTAGCTACTGCGGTGGACGCGAATATAGTGAACAGATCTGTGAAGGCTGATTGCCTGTTTGAACTATCTTGAAGATGGCCTTAGTTGCTAGCTGGATAGGTTCAGATACACTTTATTTGAAACATAATAGGAATGTGGCAATTTCCTATAGAGGGCCATAACTCATGCCATTAATTTGGATTGTTCTTGCCGTTTGTGCGGTACATGTTAAGGTTTGAGTGTCATGAGACTTAGGGCAATATACTGAATTATAAAAAGTACCGTAGTCATGATACGATACTACCGGGCTTGCGGAAACGTAGCCCATTTTCATTTAAACTTGAAACTTGTGTTAAACTATTATGGATTTACTTGACTTTTAACCCAGTTAGGTCAACCCCGAACTACGGTGTGTAACAACGAAATCACTATTTATTTCATTACTTTTAAGCATGAAACTATTGAAATCAACTATTTTATTTATAAACTCTATGAACTCACCAACCTTTGTGTTGACACTTTTTAGCATGTTTATCTCAGGTATATTATGGAGCATTCAAGGCACGGAGAAGGGCATTAAACCCAGGATTTTTGGTGTCAAATAAATTCTGTCATTTATGTCAAACTTATTTTGAGAAATGTTAAAATTGAAATTCCCTTTTTACATCTACATTTCTAAATAAATGAAAAATAACTTCCAAAACGTCTCTTTGAGTCGTTTTCTATAATTATGACTGTGATCCTACCAGTAATACCCCTATTAGTCTTCCGATGTTAACTCAAAATTTAGGGGGTGTTACAGATTGGCATCAGAGCTATAGTTATAGAGAACCAAATGTTTTTTTAAACATTGGACTATAACTACATTTTCAAAATGGACCACTTTACACCATACCACGTTACGCCCTCCGTGCCTGCATGTTTCACAATACCATGTTTAAAGTATTTCTTAACAAGATTAATCTATGTCGACTTTTATATACTTGATTTTACATTGATAACTTACATTTACTATTTACGGGGTTATTAAGGTACCATGTCTTCAACCACCGACCCTAACACCTTACCACCTGACGGGACTAACATACCTAATTTCATATGGATTCCTATTCCTACTATACTTCTAACATCACCACCGATATCCCCAACCTCACCCTTGGAGATGATTATGATGACGCCACCCTCATCTCCTGATGAGTACTTCACTTCACCAACACCACCCCCTCCACTTCCAGTCAGACCTGACCGCTTCTTTAACATGCTTACCCAATCCTACCCCTTTGCACCACACCACCCGGAGCCAACACCTGAGGAGGTTTTACCCCCTCAGAACCTAGCCAATACATCGGATCCCAGCGATTCATTTTCCCGTACCTCTTCACCCATACCATTTCCTCCAGACCTTACCCCCCCCCCGGCTCGAGTCTTCGAGATCGGAGAGACCTCCAGGGCCGCAGCTGCCCGTACACCCACTACCATGACGCAACAGGAGCGTCATGAGGAGCAGGGCGACACATTACCAAACCTCGCTGATAGGGTTACCGTAGAGTCTGATCAGGATTCAGACGGAGATGATTGAGATACACTATCAGAGGACGTTTCTTTTAGGAGTAGATAGAAGAAATTCCCACAGGGTCATTATACGAGAAGGCCACATTGAAGACCTGTAGGTCAGACAGCTGATAGACTTCTGGATCAGATCACAGAGCTGAAGGGACGCATTGACGAAACTTCCAGGAGTTGTACATATATTACATCAGTTGTAGTTTTGAGGCATCTTAGCCTGCCGCATGTGGCATTAATAAAGGACCTTGTATCATTTTGTTTTGTAAAACAATGAATGTTGGGATTCTTGATTTGATGAGACAAAATAAATAGAAGAATGAAACAAAAGGGCTTAAAGTAACAAAGGAAGAATTCTTCAATTAATGAAGAATGAAACACAAGGGACCTGCTTGATAAAGAAGTTTTTATTTATTAGTCCTTTGTAGTCTTTTGTAAACCCTAATTCTCTACTATATAAAGAGATCAAGGGTACAGGTTTTTATTAAGTCTTCCATAATGTAGTCAAAAGGTGTGTGTGTGTTCTAGGGCGTAGTAGATTATAAACGCCAAGAAATAGTTTGTTACCTCCAAGATCAGAGGTGTCTTTGATCCTGTTATTGTTGAGTAACCGTTCTATTGTGATCGAATAGAATTGGAGGTGATGTGGAAAAATCTTGTTAATAATATTGTTGTTTTTATTGTTTATTCCGCTGCGTATCAATATTATGTGTCCTAGATAATATGAGGTCTAAACAACCTCGAGCTACAACGTTATAAATGATTGGTGGAGAAAATTGATCGCTAGTTTGTCGTGTAGTTAAAGTCTTTATCTTTATCTGACTGATCGATTTGGCGTCTTGTGTATTGTTACTTTGGATCTAAGGATTATTTAATTGATAGTCGGTAGCCATTGTAGTCAACAATCCAAACTGTGGTAGGGCTAAAGATTTAAAATTGATGATTCACAATTGATGATAATTAATTGGTCGATGGGAGTATGGAACAGAGATTGTTGGTAAAGATTTCAAGATTGAAAGTTGTCGCATAGTGTGTTGGAAAATTTAGTTCACTTGAGGGATCAGTTCATACATGGGAATGGGTCAGGAGGTACGGAGTGTACGCCCATAAGGTCCCTGAACACCCTGACTCTGATAGTGGTTAAGTATGGTTCAGACTGATGAAGTTCAGTGAGTGCACTCGTCAGTGAGTGACATTCTGGACTGAACGATATTCATCATCTGATGAGTTCAGCTCAGGCTGAAGGATCTCATCAGGAAGTTGTTTCATCAGAGAGTTCATGTCTTTAGGGAGTGAACCTCTCAGTGAACATACTCAGGGAGCAACCCTCAGGGACTGAATCATAACTAACTTGTAACGGCTTTGACCTATTCAAGTGGCAGTTAAGACTGCTTTAATGACCACGTTTAATTGGTCATGTAACCACTAATTCCTATTATTATGGAGGCTAATTATGTGGTGATTAATGGGCCATTAATCACTCATAATTCCATTGACTAGGGTTGAGTGATCTTACCTATAAATGGGAGATCAAACACAACTGCATGAAAAAGAGACAATAGAAAACATATAACACTTATACGTGAAGGGTTATTGATTTGTGCCTAATTCAATAACATACATTTGGTCTTATCCCAAGTAGATATTCGTGATACCCAGGCATTAGGGTCGAATAGTTTACTTTGGAAAGTGATAACACGATTCCAAGTGATATCCGGTAACCATTCATTGGTAATTAGCTAGGCTATTGATTATCATCACCCTGTTCTAGGCTCATAACCGCCAACAATCAAAGTAAACTATTTTGTGATAATCAATGGCTGCTGCTGCTATGAAACACATGGCTTCAAACTTTGCCAAGCTTGATAAGTTTGAAGGGGTGGATTTTAGACGATGGCAGAAGAAGATGCACTTCTTGCTTTCAAGAATGAGTGTGGTGTATGTTCTGAGCACTCCTATTCCTGAAGATGGTGATGATGCAACTATGGAACAAATAAGGAAGAGGAGCAAATAGGAGAATGATGATTACATTTGCAGAGGTTTAATCCTAAATGGTATGTCTGATTCTCTCTTTGATATTTATCAGAATGTTGAATCTTCCAAAGAACTATGGGATTCCTTGGATGCCAAATATATGGCTGAGGATGCATCAAGTAAGAAGTTTCTTGTAAGTAATTTCACAAATTACAAAATGACTGATTCAAGACCAGTTATGGAACAATACAATGAACTTCTTGGTATACTTGGAAGGTTTACACAACATAAAATGAACATGGATGAGGCTATTTCAGTCTCTTGTATCATTGACAAACTACCACCTTCTTGGAAAGATTTCAAGCATACATTGAAACATAAGAAGGAAGAACTGACTCTTTTTCAGTTGGGCAGTCATCTGCGCATTGAGGAATCCCTCAGGGCGCAGGATAGTGACAAGCCAAATAGTAGCAATGCTACTGGTGCATCTGTTGTCAATATGGTGGAACATAACAAATCCACCAGGTACAATGACAACAAGGGCAAACGTAAACATCATGATAACACAAGGGCTGATCCAAGCAAGAAGGCAACACCTACTTGTTGGAAATGTGGCAAATCTGGTCACATTAAAAGGGATTGCAAAGGTGTTAAGGTTGGTGGTAAAGCCAATGGTTCAGGCACTAGTGGTTCAAGGAGTGGGGGTTCTACCAACTCACTGAAAGGTCAGAATATGTTTAATAAATCTTTTCAGGTTTATTATGTTATATATGTATCTGAATCTAACTATGTGCAGGATGATGATGTTGCATGGTGGGTTGACTCTGGAGCAACTGTTCATGTGTGCAAAGATAGACACTGGTTCAAGACGTATGAGTCACTGAATGATGGTTCTATTCTTCACATGGGAAATGAGTCAACAGCCCTGGTGCATGGTCGTGGTTGTGTGGATCTTAGTTTTAGTTCTGGAAAGATTGTAACTTTGTTTAATGTTATTCATGTTCCTGATATAAGGAAGAACTTGGTTTCAAGTAGTGTTTTGAATAATCATGGATATAAACAAGTTATTGAATCTGATAAATTTATATTGTCTAAACATGGTGTGTTTATTGGTTTTGGCTATTTGTGTAATCAAATGTTTAGACTTAATATTGTCACTGATGTTGTTAATTCAGCCTTTATGTCAACCTCTAAAATGAACGACTCTACCCTCTGGCATGATAGACTTGGCCATGTACACTATAAAAGGATGCAAGATATGTATAAGGATGGGTTAATCCCAGCATTTGACATGGATACTGAAAAGTGTAAGACTTGCATGTTGACCAAAATAACTAAGAAACCTTTTTAGGGTGTAAAACGTGAGACTGAGCTCTTAGAGCTAATACACAGTGACCTGTGTGATTTGCATGCCACTCCCTCTTTGGGGAATAAAAAGTACTTTGTGACGTTTATTGATGATGCTTCTAGGTTTTGTTATGTCTATCTGTTACATACTAAGGATGAAGCATTAGATAAATTCAAGGTATTTAAGACTGAAGTTGAATTACAACTTGGGTCCCTGATCAAAAGATTAAGGACTGATAGGGGAGGTGAATACATGGACACTTTGTATTTTCAGTCTGTTGGCATAATCCATGAAACGACTGCTCCCTATACTCCTCAGCAAAATGGTATCTCTGAAAGGAAAAACAGGGTACTGAAGGAGATGGTTAACTCCATGTTGTCCTACTCAGGACTGAGTCAAGGGTTCTGGGGTGAAGCTATGTTAACAGCTTGCTATTTATTAAATAGGGTTCCTAATAAAAGGAACAAGGTTACCCCTTATGAACTCTGGACTAAAAGGAAACCCAACCTGAACTATCTCAGGGTCTGGGGTTGTAGGGCAGTTGTAAGACTCCCTGATCCAAAGATGAAAACTTTGGGTGAAAGAGGCATTGAATGCATCTTTGTTGGATATGCTGAGCATTCCATGGCATATAGGTTCTATGTTATTGAACCTAATGAATTTGTTTCAATTAATTCAATAATTGAATCAAGGGATGCTATCTTTGATGAGAATAGATTCTCATCAGTCCCAAGACCAAGTCAAAGGATTCCTAATGAAACCAATGGCATTGGTGTATCAGAGGTCCCTGATGAATTACTATCAGAGGTCCCTGATGAGATTGTGGTTCAGGAACCTGAACCTGAGCTCAGAAAGAGCAAATGGATCAGGACTCCAAAGTCATTTGGACCTGAGTTTCAATTATACTTAATTGAAGGAAAAAGGGATGAGGTCTCTGACCAACACTCCTATTGCTTTAATGTTGAGGATGACCCCAAGACATTTAATGAAGCAATGAAGTCTCAGGATGTTGCCTTCTGGAAAGAAGCAATAAATGATGAGATGGATTCCATCATGGGCAACAACACTTGGGTGTTGGCTGATCTACCACCTGGTTGCAAACCTTTGGGTTGCAAATGGATTTTCAAAAGGAAAATGAAGGTAGATGGAACTATTGAAAAGTTCAAGGCTAGACTAGTCATTCAGGGCTTTAAAAAAAAGTCAGGGATTGATTACTTTGATACTTATGCCCCTGTGGCTCGTATCAGTACCATAAGATTGCTGATTGCTTTGGCATCAATTCACAATCTGATTATTCATCAGATGGATGTGAAGACAGCCTTCTTAAATGGTGAATTGGATGAGGAGGTTTATATGAACCAACCTCAGGGCTTCATCATGCCTGGCAATGAAAACAAGGTGTGTAAACTGATTAAGTCCTTATATGGACTGAAGCAGGAACCTAAGCAATGGCATCAAAAATTTGATGAAATGGTTTTGTCAAGTGGTTATTTACTTAACCAGTCTGACAAATGTGTGTATAGCAAATTTGATGAATCTGGTAAAGGAGTCATCATTTGTCTATATGTTGATGACATGCTGATCTTTGGCACTGACCAAAATCAAGTTGACCTGACAAAGAAATTTTTGTCATCAAGGTTCTCTATGAAAGACATGGGGGAGGCTGATGTTATCCTTGGTATAAGGATCAAACATGAGAGTAAGGGAATTTCTATCACTCAATCTCATTATATTGAGAAGGTACTGAGGAAATTCAACCACTCTGATTGTACTCCAGTGAGTACACCTATGGATACCACTGAGAAGCTAATGCCTAATACTGGCAAAGCTATATCTCAACTTGAGTATTCTAGGGTGATTGGCTGCCTGATGTATGCCATGACTTGTACCAGGCCTGATATTGCTTTTGCAGTAGGAAAACTGAGCACGTATACTAGTAATCCTAGTGCTCAACATTGGCAAGCAATTCAGAGGGTACTGAAGTATTTGAAGAGAACTATGGATTATAGTCTCTCATATACTGGTTATCCTTCAGTGTTGGAAGGATACACTGATGCAAGTTGGATCAGTAACACTGAAGACAATTCGTCTACCAGTGGCTGGGTATTCCTACTTGGTGGAGGTGCAATTTCTTGGGCATCCAAGAAGCAAACTTGTATCACCAGTTCAACAATGGAATCTGAATTTGTGGCTTTAGCAGCTGCTGGTAAAGAAGCTGAATGGTTGAAAAACTTGCTTCTTGAGATTCCATTGTGGCCTAAACCTATATCACCTATTTCTATCCGTTGTGATAGTGCTGCTACATTGGCAAAGGCTTATAGCCAGATGTACAATGGGAAGTCTAGACACTTAGGTGTCAGGCATAGCATGATTCGTGAACTTATCATGAATGGGGTGGTTTCTATAGAGTTTGTTAGATCTCAACAAAACTTAGCTGATCACTTGACGAAAGGATTAGCTAGAGACTTGGTTATAAAGTCTACTAAAGGGATGGGTTTAAGTCCAACTTATTCACTGAATGCTAAGACACCCAACTCCCTCCTGAGGAAACTTGGGGCTGAGTTCAATGTGAAAATCTGAACATTCAGTGGACTGGAGCACATGTTTCACAATCATCCCAAGGTTTGTGCTCGGAACCTGCTGGAAAGGAGGATGAAGCTTTTACTTCTTAATGGTTAATTTCTTTGAAAAAATGCTTGGCAGGAGCATGAATAAAGAGGAACCACCTATGTGAATGTTGAAGTTTTGCCGCTTCATAGAGCTTAGGACTTTCGGCTCTTACAACATTTATGAATTGGATATGGACACATGGCTTGTAAAGTGTCAGGAGTGTTTAAGTGTTTGAAAACTTGTGTGTATTTTATCTTCAGGTATTCAAATGGGTTAAAGGGTTCAATTCTTAGAACACCCTGATTCTCGAATATTTGAACGTGTAATATACTAAGATGGAAATTCAATCCTCAGGATATTTTCGTTTATGCACTTGTTTTGTTTAATGTTTAATTTTCATGCAAAGGAAGTGAACTAAATTTGGGGAGGATTGTTGAAAAATTTAGTGCACTTGAGGGATCAGTTCATACCTGGTAATGGGTCAGGAGGTACGGAGTGTACGCCCATAAGGTCCCTGAACACCCTGACTCTGATAGTGGTTAAGTATGGTTCAGACTGATGAAGTTCAGTGAGTGCACTCGTCAGTGAGTGACATTCTGGACTGAACGATATTTATCATCTGATGAGTTCAGCTCAGGCTGAAGGATCTCATCAGGAAGTTGTTTCATCAGAGAGTTCATGTCTTTAGGGAGTGAACCTCTCAGTGAACATACTCAGGGAGCAACCCTCAGGGACTGAATCATAACTAACTTGTAACGGCTTTGACCTATTCAAGTGGCAGTTAAGACTGCTTTAATGACCACGTTTAATTGGTCATGTAACCACTAATTCCTATTATTATGGAGGCTAATTATGTGGTGATTAATGGGCCATTAATCACTCATAATTCCATTGACTAGGGTTGAGTGATCTTACCTATAAATGGGAGATCAAACACAACTGCATGAAAAAGAGACAATAGAAAACATATAACACTTATACGTGAAGGGTTATTGATTTGTGCCTAATTCAATAACATACATTTGGTCTTATCCCAAGTAGATATTCGTGATACCCAGGCATTAGGGTCGAATAGTTTACTTTGGAAAGTGATAACACGATTCCAAGTGATATCCGGTAACCATTCATTGGTAATTAGCTAGGCTATTGATTATCTTCACCCTGTTCTAGGCTCATAACCGCCAACAATCAAAGTAAACTATTTTGTGATAATCAATGGCTACTGCTGCTATGAAACACATGGCTTCAAACTTTGCCAAGCTTGATAAGTTTGAAGGGGTGGATTTTAGACGATGGCAGAAGAAGATGCACTTCTTGCTTTCAAGCATGAGTGTGGTGTATGTTCTGAGCACTCCTATTCCTGAAGATGGTGATGATGCAACTATGGAACAAATAAGGAAGAGGAGCAAATAGGAGAATGATGATTACATTTGCAGAGGTTTAATCCTAAATGGTATGTCTGATTCTCTCTTTGATATTTATCAGAATGTTGAATCTTCCAAAGAACTATGGGATTCCTTGGATGCCAAATATATGGCTGAGGATGCATCAAGTAAGAAGTTTCTTGTAAGTAATTTCACAAATTACAAAATGACTGATTCAAGACCAGTTATGGAACAATACAATGAACTTCTTGGTATACTTGGAAGGTTTACACAACATAAAATGAACATGGATGAGGCTATTTCAGTCTCTTGTATCATTGACAAACTACCACCTTCTTGGAAAGATTTCAAGCATACATTGAAACATAAGAAGGAAGAACTGACTCTTGTTCAGTTGGGCAGTCATCTGCGCATTGAGGAATCCCTCAGGGCGCAGGATAGTGACAAGCCAAATAGTAGAAATGCTACTGGTGCATCTGTTGTCAATATGGTGGAACATAACAAATCCACCAGGTACTATGACAACAAGGGCAAACGTAAACATCATGATAACACAAGGGCTGATCCAAGCAAGAAGGCAACACCTACTTGTTGGAAATGTGGCAAATCTGGTCACATTAAAAGGGATTGCAAAGGTGTTAAGGTTGGTGGTAAAGCCAATGGTTCAGGCACTAGTGGTTCAGGGAGTGGGGGTTCTACCAACTCACTAAAAGGTCAAAATATGTTTAATAAATCTTTTCAGGTTTATTATGTTACATATGTATCTGAATCTAACTATGTGCAGGATGATGATGTTGCGTGGTGGGTTGACTCTGGAGCAACTGTTCATGTGTGCAAAGATAGACACTGGTTCAAGACGTATGAGTCACTGAATGATGGTTCTATTCTTCACATGGGAAATGAGTCAACAGCCCTGGTGCATGGTCGTGGTTGTGTGGATCTTAGTTTTAGTTCTGGAAAGATTGTAACTTTGTTTAATGTTATTCATGTTCCTGATATAAGGAAGAACTTGGTTTCAAGTAGTGTTTTGAATAATCATGGATATAAACAAGTTATTGAATATGATAAATTTATATTGTCTAAACATGGTGTGTTTATTGGTTTTGGCTATTTGTGTAATCAAATGTTTAGACTTAATATTGTCACTGATTTTGGTAATTCAGCCTTTATGTCAACCTCTAAAATGAACGACTCTACCCTCTGGCATGCTAGACTTGGCCATGTACACTATAAAAGGATGCAAGATATGTATAAGGATGGGTTAATCCCAGCATTTGACATGGATACTGAAAAGTGTAAGACTTGCATGTTGACCAAAATAACTAAGAAACCTTTTCAGGGTGTAAAATGTGAGACTGAGCTCTTAGAGCTAATACACAGTGACCTGTGTGATTTGCATGCCACTCCCTCTTTGGGGAATAAAAAGTACTTTGTGACGTTTATTGATGATGCTTCTAGGTTTTGTTATGTCTATCTGTTACATACTAAGGATGAAGAATTAGATAAATTCAAGGTATTTAAGACTGAAGTTGAATTACAACTTGGGTCCCTGATCAAAAGATTAAGGACTGATAGGGGAGGTGAATACATGGACACTTTGTATTTTCAGTCTGTTGGCATAATCCATGAAACGACTGCTCCCTATACTCCTCAGCAAAATGGTATCTCTGAAAGGAAAAACAGGGTACTGAAGGAGATGGTTAATTCCATGTTGTCCTACTCAGGACTGAGTCAAGGGTTCTGGGGTGAAGCTATGTTAACAGCTTGCTATTTATTAAATAGGGTTCCTAATAAAAGGAACAAGGTTACCCCTTATGAACTCTGGACTAAAAGGAAACCCAACCTGAACTATCTCAGGGTCTGGGGTTGTAGGGCAGTTGTAAGACTCCCTGATCCAAAGATGAAAACTTTGGGTGAAAGAGGCAATGAATGCATCTTTGTTGGATATGTTGAGCATTCCATGGCATATAGGTTCTATGTTATTGAACCTAATGAATTTGTTTCAATTAATTCAATAATTGAATCAAGGGATGCTATCTTTGATGAGAATAGATTCTCATCAGTCCCAAGACCAAGTCAAAGGATTCCTAATGAAACCAATGGCATTGGTGTATCAGAGGTCCCTGATGAATTACTATCAGAGGTCCCTGATGAGATTGTGGTTCAGGAACCTGAACCTGAGCTTAGAAAGAGCAAACGGATCAGGACTCCAAAGTCATTTGGACCTGAGTTTCAATTATACTTAATTGAAGGAACAAGGGATGAGGTCTCTGACCAACACTCCTATTGCTTTAATGTTGAGGATGACCCCAAGACATTTGATGAAGCAATGAAGTCTCAGGATGTTTCCTTCTGGAAAGAAGCAATAAATGATGAGATGGATTCCATCATGGGCAACAACACTTGGGTGTTGGCTGATCTACCACCTGGTTGCAAACCTTTGGGTTGCAAATGGATTTTCAAAAGGAAAATGAAGGTAGATGGAACTATTGAAAAGTTCAAGGCTAGACTAGTCATTCAGGGCTTTAAACAAAATTCAGGGATTGATTACTTTGATACTTATGCCCCTGTGGCTCGTATCAGTACCATAAGATTGCTGATTTCTTTGGCATCAATTCACAATCTGATTATTCATCAGATGGATGTGAAGACAGCCTTCTTAAATGGTGAATTGGATGAGGAGGTTTATATGAACCAACCTTAGGGCTTCATCATGCCTGGCAATGAAAACAAGGTGTGTAAACTGATTAAGTCCTTATATGGACTGAAGCAGGCACCTAAGCAATGGCATCAAAAATTTGATGAAGTGGTTTTGTCTAGTGGTTATTTACTTAACCAGTCTGATAAATGTGTGTATAGCAAATTTGATGAATCTGGTAAAGGAGTCATCATTTGTCTATATGTTGATGACATGCTGATCTTTGGCACTGACCAAAATCAAGTTGACCTGACAAAGAAATTTTTGTCATCAAGGTTCTCTATGAAAGACATGGGGGAGGCTGATGTTATCCTTGGTATAAGGATCAAACATGAGAGTAAGGGAATTTCTATCACTCAATCTCATTATATTGAGAAGGTACTGAGTAAATTCAACCACTCTGATTGTACTCCAGTGAGTACACCTATGGATACCACTGAGAAGCTAATGCCTAATACTGGCAAAGCTGTATCTCAACTTGAGTATTCTAGGGTGATTGGCTGCCTGATGTATGCCATGACTTGTACCAGGCCTGATATTGCTTTTGCAGTAGGAAAACTGAGCAGGTATACTAGTAATCCTAGTGCTCAACATTGGCAAGCAATTCAGAGGGTACTGAAGTATTTGAAGAGAACTATGGATTATAGTCTCTTATATACTGGTTATCCTTCAGTGTTGGAAGGATACACTGATGCAAGTTGGATCAGTAACATTGAAGACAATTCGTCTACCAGTGGCTGGGTATTCCTACTTGGTGGAGGTGCAATTTCTTGGGCATCCAAGAAGCAAACTTGTATCACCAGTTCAACAATGGAATATGAATTTGTGGCTTTAGCAGCTGCTGGTAAAGAAGCTGAATGGTTGAAAAACTTGCTTCTTGAGATTCCATTGTGGCCTAAACCTATATCACCTATTTCTATCCGTTGTGATAGTGCTGCTACATTGGCAAAGGCTTATAGCCAGATGTACAATGGGAAGTCTAGACACTTAGGTGTCAGGCATAGCATGATTCGTGAACTTATCATGAATGGGGTAGTTTCTATAGAGTTTGTTAGATCTCAACAAAACTTAGCTGATCACTTGACGAAGGGATTAGCTAGAGACTTGGTTATAAAGTCTACTAAAGGGATGGATTTAAGTCCAACTTAGTCACTGAATGCTAAGACACCCAACTCCCTCCTGAGGAAACTTGGGGCTGAGTTCAATGTGAAAAGCTGAACATTCAGTGGACTGGAGCACATGTTTCACAATCATCCCAAGGTTTGTGCTCGGAACCTGCTGGAAAGGAGGATGAAGCTTTTACTTCTTAATGGTTAATTTCTTTGAAAAAATGCTTGGCAGGAGCATGAATAAAGAGGAACCACCTATGTGAATGTTGAAGTTTTGCCGCTTCAGGGAGCTTAGGACTTTCGGCTCTTACAACATTTATGAATTGGATATGGACACATGGCTTGTAAAGTGTCAGGAGCGTTTAAGTGTTTGAAAACTTGTGTGTATTTTATCTTCAGGTATTCAAATGGGTTGAAGGGTTCAATTCTTAGAACACCCTGATTCTCGAATATTTGAACGTGTAATATACTAAGATGGAAATTCAATCCTCAGGATATTTTCGTTTATGCACTTGTTTTGTTTAATGTTTAATTTTCATGCAAAGGAAGTGAACTAAATTTGGGGAGGATTGTTGGAAAATTTAGTGCACTTGAGGGATCAGTTCATACCTGGTAATGGGTCAGGAGGTACGGAGTGTACGCCCATAAGGTCCCTGAACACCCTGACTCTGATAGTGGTTAAGTATGGTTCAGACTGATGAAGTTCAGTGAGTGCACTCGTCAGTGAGTGACATTCTGGACTGAACGATATTCATCATCTGATGAGTTCAGCTCAGGCTGAAGGATCTCATCAGGAAGTTGTTTCATCAGAGAGTTCATGTCTTCAGGGAGTGAACCTCTCAGTGAACATACTCAGGGAGCAACCCTCAGGGACTGAATCATAACTAACTTGTAACGGCTTTGACCTATTCAAGTGGCAGTTAAGACTGCTTTAATGACCACGTTTAATTGGTCATGTAACCACTAATTCCTATTATTATGGAGGCTAATTATGTGGTGATTAATGGGCCGTTAATCACTCATAATTCCATTTACTAGGGTTGAGTGATCTTACCTATAAATGGGAGATCAAACACAACTGCATGAAAAAGAGACAATAGAAAACATATAACACTTATACGTGAAGGGTTATTGATTTGTGCCTAATTCAATAACATACATTTGGTCTTATCCCAAGTAGATATTCGTGATACCCAGGCATTAGGGTCGAATAGTTTACTTTGGAAAGTGATAACACGATTCCAAGTGATATCCGGTAACCATTCATTGGTAATTAGCTAGGCTATTGATTATCATCACCCTGTTCTGGGCTCATAACCGCCAACATAGTGCAAGTGGGGTAAGATTAGATTTAAGTTTTCGATTACATCAATTCAGAGTTAAATCTCTTACTGAATTGTTCTACCGCTATGGATTATTTTATTGTGTTGCTCAACACATTTTTGATTCTACTGCTACGCTGCAAATTGTGCTTCTCGGCTTTATTTAGTATTGTTGCTGCGTACATTTTTCTGCTGCTCGACATATACATACTGCTGCTCGTATTATTGTTTCTACTGCTGTGTTTAAAAGAGTTTTTTGATTTGATATATATTCTTGAGTTACGAGTAGTAAGGGGAAGTAAGTATGGATTTATTGGTTTACACACACACAGGGGAAGTTCACACACACAAGATTTTTGGATTGGATTTTGTTTATGTTCGTTAAATTTTTAAAGGCTCGAATTAATTTTCTTATTGGCGAAGAGGAGTATTTGTTGCTTATTTGATGATGCGGTGGAATTTTTCAAGGTTGTGTCTTATTATATCTTAAGGTGGGTGTTACACTTTAAAGGCAACTTGTTTGTTCATCAAGGTGACTACGAATTGACAAAACACTTGAAGGAGTTATGTTATTGTGCTCAGTGGTTATTGTCAAGAGATTGCGGTCTCCCTATACTATTGGGTATACGTTCGAAGTCTTTTAGTACAAGGCATAAGACACAGGGTTGGTTTCTTCTACTTCAACATCAAATTGGTGATGATTATTTTTCTTCAACAATATATAAAGCCTACAGATTTGAAGAATCATTTGATGTTCATGCACCACTCGAGGGGAAGTTTTTTATTTTTACTACTGTTGATCATCATTACTACTGCTAGTTGGAGTTTCTATTGTTTTGAATTCATTATTCATATTTGTGCGTCATGGAGGGCAATTTGAAACATTGGACGACTTGGATTGGAAGTTTGTGATATTGGTTCGTGGTGGTCAAGATCATTATTTGCATATGTTCCCTATTTGTTGATAACAAAAAGGGGAAGAGATGTTGGAGTGGCATGGCATGGATTAAGGGGAAGACAAGATTTGTTTCATTCAGGGAGATGATTACATCTCAATTTCTCTACTTCGTCTAGGGAAGTTCGTACACGACTTTGTTTGTTTTGTCATCATCAAATAGGGGAAGATTGTTGGGATTCTAGATTTGATGAGACAAAATAAATAGAAGAATGAAATATGAGGGGCTATTTGTGACAAAGAGGAAAACTACAAAGATTGAAGATACAGAAGATATTTATTAATTGTTAGAAAGATTTACTAAATATTCTGTATTAATTAATAGTTATCTCTTTGTAACCCTAATATCTCTCTATATAAAGAGATACAGGGAATTAGGTTTTCATTATGTCTTCCACAATGTAGAATAAAGGTGTGTGTGTGTGTGTATCCTAGGGCGTGAGATGTAAACGCCTAGGATTAGTTGTTTGTCGCCTCAAGGATCTTTGATCCCTGTTACAAATTAAGTGTAACCGTATTATTCTGATCAAATAATATTTGAGGCGTGGAGTGTTAAAGAGAAACTTTGTGTCAATAACAATTGATTTGTTCTTATTCCGCTGTGCATGTTTATTCATTGTTATTGTTGAACCCTAAGGCTCAAAACGATCCAAGAAACTATCTTTAGCACGTTCTTAGTTTCTACAATGAATCAAGTTATTAATATTATGTTGCTGGTTATGGTTTTGCTATATATTAATGTGGAGATATGTGTCATGGTTGTTTTCTTATATTCATGTGTGTAGTGATTTTATCCAGACATGTCGTGATGTTACTTATGATTGTTATGATTCTTTATACACGTTATGACTGGGCTATAACCATAAACTTTCAAAGAAAAATTTCGGAAGAAAACTTGATGAATGTAGAGGAAGTTGATGAACTTCAGTGATATAAATGAGGAAATCAGTTCAGTTCTTAGCAATCCTATACCAAGAGTTAATCACTGTTATAACTACATGTATGATAGTATCCAGACATGTCGTGATATTTGTAAACTCAGTTGGTTGTGATTTCATATTATGACAGTATTATACGTAATTACCTTACCTAACATAATCCTTACGTCAATTCTAAATCCGTGTTTTTCTTATGATATTAATAGAAAATGTCTCACGCAAGAAAGGAAACCACCACATCAACCCCAACTATGACCCCTGGAGCTATCCAAAAATTGGTGACCGACATCTTTGCTGCAGTACTCGACACTCAAATGACCACATTAGCTCATCCAGGTAGCAACAATAGAGCAACAGGAGGAAGGGAGACATCTGTGTCATGTAAGTGTACCCACAAGAGTTTCACGAGTTGCAAGCCAGCTCACCTTAAGAGTACAGGAGGAGTAACTAAACCTGTCATCACCATTACCCAGAGATTTCCGGACCGAGAAATTAAACGGGGTACCACGCCCAAGAGAAATGATCTTAAGCGAAAACTGGATGGGAGAGAAACCACTACTCTCAACAACTGCAAGTACCACAACAACAACAACAACAGCAACCGCAATCATCTGCAAGATCGCAACAACTACCACCACCAACAGAATCACAGACAAGAAGCTGGCAGAAACTGCATCGCCACGGCTGCTACTGGTTATCGTGGGAAGCTACCTCCATGCAACCGATGCAAGATGCATCACACCGGACTTTGTTTTGCTAAGTGTAGAAAATGCCAGGGAACATGCCACAAAACAAGAGACTGCAAAGCCACATGTGCTAATACGCAACCACTAGCCGTGGTATGCTACGGATGTGGTGAGAAAGGAGACTACCGGAATCAGTGCCCGTGTAAGAATGCCAACTAGGATGACGAAGCCAGTGGAAGAGAATAAGGAGCTCATTAGGACCTCAACAACGTCGAGAGACGACAACAAGGTCTAAACGGAAGAAGAAGTTCCTGCTATAATAATAAATCTTAGTTCAAGCCCTCTAGGGTTGTATTTTCTTTTATACTTTACTTTCGGTGCGATGATGTAACCTAAGTGTAATAAATACTTTCCTATCTTATGAATCTCTATCTTTTACCACTTCTATGATAATCATAATCTTTGTCTATTACATTTCCTACTACATTTACCTTAATCATAACCATCTCGTAGCCATACACTGCTATCCTATTAGGAAACTGGGTTATCTTCCTTCCTGACCAGATAATAGACTATTACCATTCTATAAGACTTCTTCATAAAACCTAGAATTCATTTCAGGCTAACCTACTACCACTCCCATAAGATTCTAACCTATCACCGTCGTGCGAACTGATTTCTCTTGTTACCTTAAAAACTTATTCAGGTTGTAATTTTTCAAAAACAACACGTTGAACACCATCTAAAACTTTTAAGAAACATAAGACTACTTTGACTGAACCAAGCATCACATCATTTGTCCTCAATTATACATAGCCTGATCACCTATGTCTATGTAATACACTATAAAAATTCATTGTAATTATGATCGTTAATCAATAATTAACCTCCGTTATTGTTTACTGATTTCCATTTTTGCGGGGAAATTTGAAATTTTCATATTATATTATTTTAACGTGATCACGTTATCACATAATTCACCAAATGACGGGACGAGCTCAACGCGTATTACGAAACTTAATTATACACTTTTAAATACTACACGGGGCAAGAAATAAATTCAACCCAACCCCCATTCCCGCGTACTGTTCATCCAGCCCAAAGCCCAACTCCATTTTTTTGTTATTTCATGTAAAACCCGATTAGACCACTCCTCCAAAACGCCTTCCATTCTCTCGAATCCTAAACGCGACATATGAATATTTTTACACCATCTCATTTAGCTCCCACCATACTATATGAATGTCGAATTTCAGATTTGGATGTCGAGTTTTGATATGTTTTTAAAAGCCAAAGTGATCGGCCATAATCCACCCAATCCGATATGAACAAAAATCCAATACGTAACCGTTTTGACTCCAACTTGATTCCACGCACTCCTAATAATTTTTCTAGCCTAATTACATGTTGTTGGATCAGTTTTAACAACAATACACAAGCATTACACGTTAAATCTGAATTGTGCACTGATGAACTCAAATAAGTACATTTTATTATCATCATTTATCCTATTTATTTGACTTGTTTTATTAAATTATGTATGAGAATTGATACTTAATCGTTTACTTTTGTAATTCTCAGTTAAAAACAAGCATTTGGTGAAACTTAGCTATTATGGACTAAAAATGGAGAAAAAATGATCAAGATTGGAAAAGGTTGCTGAAATGAAGAGATTGAAGACCATTGCCTGACTTTGAAGAATGCACACATGCAATTCTGTCATGCATTGCATATGAAACTTTGGTCAACGAAGAAGAACCAACTTGTTCTACTCCAGATGCGCCGCATTATACTTCTTACATACGGCGTATCACTATCAAGATTTCACCAATTTCGATCCAAGATACAAGAAGACATGCGCTGCATACAGTTATGAAGATACGCCGCATCTCAAGGCGGTGTACGAATATTCTGGAATATAATAACCTTGGACCCCACGTGAAGTTAAGTCAATGCGCCGCATCTACTTATTCAATGCGCCGCATCTTACCTCAGACAGAAAATATAAATACCCCAAGGCCAGACGAATTTACAGGGACTTAAGACTTAAGATTTAAGACTTTAGACTTTTGACGTACGTGCCATATATCCCTAGAAGAGCGAACGAATTCAGACGAATAGGCAGCACAAGACACACCCGAACGAAGATACAAGAGCTGTAAGAAGGTCCTGCATGTGTTTAATTCATTAAGTAGTTTTGTTTCATTGTATTAGTACACTTTAATTCATCAGGATTGGTGGCTTGTGTAATGTGACAACGGAAAGGTTGCACTCCCTTAAAACTGCTTTCCCATTAATTAAAGTTTATATGTTGATGTCTTTGGTGACTTTTATTAGTGCATTGATAACCTCTGTGTCTATTAGTGGCTTGTCGTATGTGACTACGGAAGATCATATTGCTCCCACGGTTATAACTAACTTGATCACTTAGGAATAACTTTTAGACATAAGTAATCATTAAGGGTTTACTCGCCGATAAGATTAGAGCCAACGAGAAAGGGTTAATTACATACACTTCATATAAAACTAGCAATAAAACAAGTGACAAGCTACTTAATTATCAGGACAGGTCTTCTTATTGTCTCAAGTATTTATCTGTGTACGTGCGTGCTTATCGCTGATTCGTGCTCATTAGTTTAGTTTATTATTTAATTGCAACCAAAACGTGCCAGTCTCTCAGGCTGAACCCCCTTGCGTTAGATTAGGTTGTATAATTGACTTAAGATATTAAAATACTGATTAGAATAACTAGATAATACGTTCCACTCTTAGTTATCGACACTCTACTTACCATTATATTCATACTGACCGGGTACACTGCTCGTTAAGTGTGTGTGTTATTGATAAGTCGGCTAAATATAAATTTAAAACTTGAGTAGGCATTAATACTGCTAAACCGCAACGACACATCACACGCATCAAGTTTTTGGCGCCGCTGCCGGAGAGTGAATTGTTATTATCTGTTAATTTGATTAGTATTTTAATTAGGTTTTTCTTTTTAATTTTTTGATTTTAACCGCTAACCGTGTTGTGTATTAGATTAATTGCATTCATTGTATTATTTGCATATTTTCTGTTTTGTGTGTTATTTGTTTTCTTTTATTTTTGTTGCTTTTCGTTTGTGTTTATTTTTGTTTTTATTTTCCGTATTTTTCTTGTATTCTGCTATCGTTGTACTGAGCTTATTCAAACGATACGGCACATCTATTTTCATAGATACGGCGTATTGCGTTTAATTTTTATAAAATACAACGCGTTTAATTAATTCGAATACGGCGCATCTTTCCCCAAGATACGGCATATTCTGTTTTTAATAAGAAATTTTTCTAAACGATAACGCCATACGACGCATCTGCTTTAGTGGATACGGCGTATCTATTATTTTAATTAAAAACAGTTTTCGAATTATTAAACAGATACGACGCATCGATTTTTATCGATACGGCGCATCTTTCTGAATCAAAAATCTTGTATTTTGAAACGTAACGAAAATACGGCGCATTAACTTTTGTTAATACGACGCATTTAATTTTAATAAATAAAATTGATTTTTGATAAATTAAAACTGATACGGCGCATTCTAATTTATAAGCGGCGTATCTATTTTCTGAATAAAAGTCTGATTAAATTTTAACGATTATAAGATACGGCGTATCCAACTTTTTGGATACGGCGCATCGTCTGCAGATATCAGTAACTTTAATTTTTCGTATTCCGTTTTCATTGTTGATTTTCTGATATATTACTTTCTTGAACATACCCTACTGATGCTTTTGTGATAGTTTCAGGAAGTGCATGACCAGGAGTTCTACGAAGAACTTGATTCAACCCTTCGAAGATCCTGAACGAGCCTTTCATTCGCTTAAAAGGCTTTTCAACACAAAAAGTTTTGATATTTCAAGTTCATTCGAGCTTGATTATTTTTCTGAAGAGAAAGAGGAAGAAGAAACAGAAGCAATGGGCGAAAACACAACTATGGAGGAATACATGAACAGTACCCGTGCTGACTACAGTTCAGGAGTTGCTAGACCAAAGTTTGATGATAAGTCAAAGTTTGAGCTGAAGGGTCAGTTTCTCAAGGAGCTAAGAGAAAATGCTTTCAGTGGATCGGAACATGAAGATGCTAATGAACATGTTGAAAAGGTCCTTGAGATTGCAGATTTGTTTACTACAGAAGGAGTCACTGACGATCAACTCATGCTAAGAATCTTTCCAATTTCACTTAAAGGAGCTGCTAGTAAGTGGCTAAGGAATGAACCTGCTAGTTCAATCACAACATGGGAAGATTTGAAGAGCAAGTTCCTGAAAAGATATTGTCCACCTGCTAAAACTGCTAAAAAGATGGAGGCTATCAACAGTTTCAAGCAAGAGCCTGATGAAACTCTTTATCAAGCTTGGGAATGATTTAAAGACTTACTGGTGAAATGTCCTCAACACTATCTAACCCCAATGCAGGAGATAATATTATTTTATCAAGGATTGGACGTGCCTACTAGACAGATTTTGGATGCTAAGGAAGCTGTGCCTCAAATGAGTGCAGCTAATGCTAGGAAAGATATCCAAGAAGCTGCTGATCATTCTCAAAAATGGCACGATGGGACCTCTACTAGATCTAAGAGCAGCACTAATTTTGACGGGTTTGCTGCAATTCAAGCTCAATTGGATAAAATTAGTAGAGAGATGAAGAAGCATGATGAGAAAGTGTATGCTGCCCAAGTTGGATGTGAAAAATGCGAAGGACCTCACTACACTAAAGATTGCCCTAATAAGAATGAAAGTGAGACTTTTGAAGAAGCATACTACACACAATTTGGACAACCATTCCGACCTTCAGGAAGATTTAGGGAAGCTGCTCCGGGATACTATCAAAAGAACAACTATAATCCCACTTATCAAGAAAGGAGGCAGACTTTGGATGACACTCTTAAGCAAATTATGGCCGATGCTGCTAAAAGACATGATGAGAACACTGCTATGATCAAGGAAATCCGAGCTTCAACGGACACTATTACAAGAAATCAAGGAGCTTCGATCAAAGCATTGGAACAACAAATTGGACAAATGAGCAAAGTTCTTCAAGAAAGGGGATACGGAAGTTTACCTAGCTCAACTGAAACCAACCCAAGAGACCATGTCAAGGCCATAAGCACCACTGAAGAAGTCACTCCTAACATTCCTTTTCCTAGAAGACTGATGAATGGTAATGATGGTGCAAGACCCAAATTTTTCTTTAATTCTTCAATTAGTTTAAGGAGGCTACTCAAAGAGAAGACAAAGATTGAAGAGGAGATCAAGGCTACAATGAAAGAAGAGAGCTCTGCAACCGACTTACGTGCCTTGCCTCATAAAGAAAAGGACCCAGGAAGTTTTACTTTACCTTGTTCAATTAATGACTTATCTTTCAATAATGTATTAGCTGACTTAGGAGCTAGCGTTAGTGTTATGCCCCTTAAGACATTCACTACCCTAGGACTAGGAAAATTAGCACCAACTAAGCTGCTTATTGAATTGGCTGATAAAATGGTAAAACGACCTGAAGGGATTGCTGAAAATGTGCTAGTTAAGATTGAGAAGTTTGTTTTCCCCGTAGACTTTGTTATATTAGATATGCCCGAGGATGTTAAGATTCCTTTAATCCTTGGAAGACCTTTCTTGTCTACCGCCCGTGCTAAGATTGATGTGTTTAAAAGGAAAATCTCATTAAGGGTAGGGAATAATAAACTAGTCTATAAGTGCCAAAATCCTACTAAAAGCATGATTAGAAGCGTCTATGTGCTAGGATTAAGAGAACGTATGGACCTCGATCTAGAAGCTAGGCTTATAGGAGAAACATTGATTCAAAACAACTCAACTAATCCCAATCATGCGAACTTCGAGGAATTTATTGAGCTTAATGTACCTACCGACCTTAGGCGCGATGTTGTTAATGATTCTGATGATGAGTGGTATGATTGCGTAGTAATTAACAAACGTAGGAGGATAGTTGAGGATACAAATTTGAATAATGATGTGTTTATAAAACTACCACCCCACCTTGCTTATTTATGCCTATATGATAATAAGAATTTCCCGTCTATCATTTTGTCATCTCTGCCCGAAAGGGACAGAACTTTGTTTATACAGATATTAAAGAAGAATGGCGTGGAAATTAAGGACGAGCAAGGAGTGTTCAATATTAGTAGACTGGCAATGAGGGAGCGCGATGCTTCCGACTCTTTCAATGATCGATATTAAAGAGCTGAACGTGAGTCTAACTTGAAGACTCTGGAATAAAGACAAGTGCTGACCGGGAGACAACCCAGAGAAATTTTTATATTCTGTTCTGTGTCGAGTCATTCAGGCCCGCAGAAGATACGGCGCATCTCCATCCTAAGATGCGACGCATCTCCTGCACTGGTCATATCTTACTTTATTTTCTGCATTTTTATTTTTAACTTTAAAACTCTTTGTCAGTTTATTTAATGTGGCGCATCCCTGGTTAAGGATGCGACGCATCTTTTATTCTGATTCGTATTTATTCCAGGCTCGATACGGCGTATCTTCTTCCATAAGATACGGTGCATCGACTGACCTGATGATTTTCATTTTAATTTTTACATTTTATTTTTACTAACTACTAATGTATTATGCAAGTTTGAACTTTCTTAACTTAGGTGTGTTAAAGTCTTGGTGGTATTATAGATTCCTGCATTTCCTGTGGATACATCAATTATGAAGCTTAAACGTTCTCATCCACAAGAAGTTGATTTTTGCTCTTATACAAATAATGGAGGATCATACCGAGCAAACCTCAGGGGAGTTTTTCTGTTCTAATTCTTTTATTTTCCAGTTTTTAACCTTTGATACAAACAACGAGGACGTTGTTTAACTTAAGTGGGGGGATTGGAGAATTAGAACACTTACTTGTCCTAAACTTTTTCAAAAATTATGCTTAAAATGCGCTTAATATATCAAAATTTAAAAATTTTAGCATGTTTTTGTTTAAGATCTAAGTTGCATAGCTGCACACATAACGTTATTTTCAAAAATTGTGAACTTACCAAAATTCACAAATCTATGAGTGTGCCGGTGACTTGTAAACTTTAGAACTTGGCTTGTATACTATTCGAGACCACCATAATAAGTATTATTTTTATAATTGGAATGACTTGTCTAAATTGGTAAATTTCTAGGATTACACCCCAAATAACCTTTATATGTTATGTGATATTAGCTAACTACACTGGTTAGTTAACCCCCGTATAAACCCTTTGTTACTCTCATTTTTAGAGTAAGATACCCCTAGAAAAACACTCATAGCCATTCCTTTCGTTTCTTACACCTTTGTTATAATGTTTCGTTACACCCTTACACCTTAGCCTACCCTGTAGATTAAAATCCGTGGTTGGTTAATTGCTTTAGGCAAAGTCTGTTTCCTTACATTACCTGTGTTCGCGTGCGTAATTCATTATCTTTGGTTAGGTCGGGAAATTGCACAATGCAATTGGAGTGAAAGTAAATATTGTATATCTTTGAGTTTATTTTTCGTGTGTTTACTACTTTCGCTATTACAATTATTTCTGAAAGTATGAAAAGTATGGAAAAATTATCTGGAAAGAAAGTGATAGAAAAGTTGTGAAATTTTACACATCTATGTTTAAGTTTAAAATAAAAAAATAAAAAAAAATAAAAAAAAAATAAAAAAAAAATCAAAAAAATAAGAAAAGAAAAAGAAAAAGAAAAAGGAAAAGTTGGAAGCTTGTTTTAACCAACTTATGTAAAGTTTTGTATTAAGTGGTCGATATCACCACTAGTTGTTATATATTATATTTATGGATTGAATGGGAGTTGAACGTTATGGGAACGCCAACTATGGTTTATTCTTTGATTAAGATCTTGTTGAGTATAATTCGTGTCTACCTAAAGCGTGTGTTTCAAGTGTTAAAGCGTGAGTTGTTCTATGATATGAGTCTTATTCATGGGATGGTTGGGATAGTGATTAACCACACTTAGGATTTTAATTTATCTGTTTTGTTTATTTTTCATTTTACACCAATTTGTATCCCAAATATTATCCATACCCTATATTATTCTTTATCCAAACCTTTGATTTATTGAGATTAGGGATTTGAGCAATCTTAAGTATCGTAGTCGTGGATTCGGCTATGTATTTATGATTTTGTCGCCCTTTTTGATATAATATTATTGGTGAAAATTACTTGGTCCTATCTTTAGCCTATTCGAGTTAAGGATTTGAGCAATTGCAAGTATTGTGTTCGTGGATTCGATCATGTATTTGTCATTTTGTCGCCTTTTCTGGAATTTGAGATCGATAGAGATTAAGAAGAATGATTAACCCTTAAACCTCAAAACCCTTTTTACCGCTTTAGACTTGTTATTCCTTGGCTTTAGTGGGGGAGATGTGTATACTTGCCAAGCTTATGATAGAATATTCGTCACGACTGGACAGTTAAACGATTAGATTTGCTTTTATCAAAATATTTTATTTTACTTCTAATTCGTTAAGTGTTTGGTTGTGTGATTATGACAAAACGAATACATGCTTAAATATAAAAATAAATCCTAATATCTTTTAGGATACATTTTCATAAGATTAATTCTAAGGTTTACTTGGGGACAAGTAAAGTTCAAGTGGGGGGATATTTGATGAACTCAAATAAGTACATTTTATTATCATCATTTATCCTATTTATTTGACTTGTTTTATTATATTATGTATGAGAATTGATACTTAATCGTTTACTTTTGTAATTCTCAGTTAAAAACAAGCATTTTGTGAAACTTGGCTATTATGGACTAAAAATGGAGAAAAAATGATCAAGATTGGAAAAGGTTGCTGAAATGAAGAGATTGAAGACCATTGCCTGACTTTGAAGAATGCACGCATGCAATTCTGTCATGCGTTGCATATGAAACTTTGGTCAACGAAGAAGAACCAACTTGTTCTACTCCAGATGCGCCGCATTATACTTCTTACAAACGGCGCATCACTATCAAGATTTCACCAGTTTCGATCCAAGATACAAGAAGACATGCGCCGCATACAGTTATGAAGATACGCCGCATCTTAAGGCGGTGTACGAATATTGTGGAATATAATAACCTTGGACCCCACGTGAAGTTAAGTCAATGCGCCGCATCTACTTATTCAATGCGCCGCATCTTACCTCAGACAGAAACTATAAATACCCCAAGGCCAGACGAATTTACAGGGACTTAAGACTTAAGATTTAAGACTTTAGACTTTTGACGTACGTGCCATATATCCCTAGAAGAGCGAACGAATTCAGACAAATAGGCAGCACAAGACACACCCGAACGAAGATACAAGAGCTGTAAGAAGGTCCTGCATGTGTTTAATTCATTAAGTAGTTTTGTTTCATTGTATTAGTACACTTTAATTCATCAGGATTGGTGGCTTGTGTAATGTGACAACGGAAAGGTTGCACTCCCTTAAAACTGCTTTCCCATTAATTAAAGTTTATATGTTGATGTCTTTGGTGACTTTTATTAGTGCATTGATAACCTCTGTGTCTATTAGTGGCTTGTCGTATGTGACTACGGAAGATCATATTGCTCCCACGGTTATAACTAACTTGATCACTTAGGAATAACTTTTAGACATAAGTAATCATTAAGGGTTTACTCGCCGATAAGATTAGAGCCAACGAGAAAGGGTTAATTACATACACTTCATATAAAACTAGCAATAAAACAAGTGACAAGCTACTTAATTATCAGGACAGGTCTTCTTATTGTCTCAAGTATTTATCTGTGTACGTGCGTGCTTATCGCTGATTCGTACTCATTAGTTTAGTTTATTATTTAATTGCAACCAAAACGTGCCAGTCTCTCAGGCTGAACCCCCTTGCGTTAGATTAGGTTGTATAATTGACTTAAGATATTAAAATACTGATTAGAATAACTAGATAATACGTTCCACTCTTAGTGATCGACACTCTACTTACCATTATATTCATACTGACCGGGGGTACACTGCTCGTTAAGTGTGTGTGTTATTGATAAGTCGGCTAAATATAAATTTAAAACTTGAGTAGGCATTAATACTGCTAAACCGCAACGACACATCACGCGCATCATGCACCCATTTAATTAACTAGTCGACATATATGGATTGCAAATACAAAATATAACTTTCCTACTCACTCACATTCCTTCTTAAAGTCATAACATGTCAGAAAGTCCTCTTGAGAACCCTTCATTCACTGACAAGAACTATTGTAGCAAATGGAGATTGTCTCTTGCATTATTGAAACCCATACGTGTACATAACATTTGTATAAAACTACCCCTAGCTCACCACCTTCTATCATTCATTCTACACCTTCATTCTAACTCACATTCACACTCAAAAATAACCAGAGAAGATCAGAAGGTATCCTTGGTTCATTTGGAAGCTTGTCGAAGGAAACGGGTTATATATATATAAACGTATAAGTGAATATAACGAACGTGGGTTAAGGTTCTTGTGTTCCATTCGTTTTCACGCAACTCTCTACCACCCTAGAGGTATAGTAAGTCATTGTAAATTCTTTTGATTTCATCTTATACGTTATTTCATAACCATGCATCATGTGTTAAACTTACTCGAACGTATATCATTTTAACTATCTATTTACGTATACATTTTCATATAGCACACGAATAGTGACTAGCCTCCCTTGTGGAAGGCCTAGGAGTCACGAAACACACCCACATCACTCTTATATTTACGTTACATGCACCATTCGAAGTCAATTGCATCATATCTCGAACGTAAAATAAAACTGAAAACACGTAGAATATTTCTAAGTGTTTTACTCATAATACATATTCCATGTCGCCCTAAAAATGACCATATATAGAAAAATTGGACTTAACGAGCATACTATATTTTTACACGATCTATTAGACCCCATTGCTAACTACAACTTTCGTATGAATAAATTGTAAAAACGAGCACGTTTTGACCCTCAAAATCGATCAAAGTAAGACGCATAAACCATTTCATAAACTGTCAATAAAATGCGACATGGGCAGTTAAGCCCATTAAGCTCATTTTAAGCAAACGTGATAAGCTAGCTTATCTAGGTCTTTTGATATGAAAATAGAACGTTAAAAATGAGCTTGTGGATGAGCCCAACTCGCCTCAAAGCTTACGGTTTTTAAAACGCTAATGGGCTTTGTAAATGGCTCGTTAAAAGCCCAATTATAGAAAAATAAGCTCTTTTGTCATATAAGCTGTTGAAATAAGCTTTATTAAACTTAAATAAGCCTCAGAAAAATTCGCATACTTTTTCCCACATCTTTTTGCACATTTGGACTAAAAATGCAAAGTAATTTCACCTAGAGGACCAAAATTGCCAACCATCTGAAATAGGGACTGAAACTATAAAAACAGAATCCTTAAGGTAGAAATTGATATATTATTGAATTCCAAGCTCAGATTGTAATATTGGACAACTAGTGGACTATAAATACGACTTATACTTAACGAATGACTAACGGTGCAACGCTAACACCGTTAGGGTAAAAAGTGTAAAAACTGGAAAAGGACATGGACCAACATATTATATTTGACATTCTAATTTTATTTTTCATTTTGCGATTACCCATCACATCACGTGCATTTTGTATATTTCATTTACGTATTATTTAACGTTACGTTAATTATATATAACGAGCTTTTGAACGATTTAACTTCACGTTTCGTTTCACCACTTTCGAGAAATTGTTATTTTTGGATAAATGGCATAAAAACAAGATAATATTATATATAATACTATTTTTGAACTTTAAGCATTTTAAGCATATCACACTCTCACTTCAGCGATCAAATCGTTATTCGTTACTCACTTTCACATCCACTAGTCGTATTAAGTCAGATTCTCATACTTCCCTATTTATTTAGGTTCTGTGTTGAAGCCATTTCCGTAATCTCATCCGTAATCTTACTTAATTTCATAATTCCACCTTGCGGGATACGCTCAAGGTGAGTCATAGCCTCACATTTACTTATTTAACAATTTTATACTCTGTGAGGGAGATACATGCTATAAACTGATTTCAAGTAATTTTCTGAATGCTATACCTGATTTATATTGCCTAAGTTACCATTACTTTTGCCATTATTACAAGTCCCTCCCATCATGAACCATTAATCACTTGCGAGTGAACGCGAATATAGTGAATAGATCTATTGGCAGCTGACGCCCCATTTGTGTTAGCCGGTTAGGCGACCAAATGCACTTTATTTGAGAATTCAAAATAGGAAGACGGCATTCTCCTATAGAGGGCCATAACTCATGCCATTAATTTGGATTGTTCTTGCCGTTGGTGCGATACATTGTTAATGTTTGCGTATCATGAGACTTAGGGCAATATATATATATAAATACATGACTGCGAAATTACTTTTTTTAACTGATTATATTTCCAACACAATTTCACTTGTGTTTCAAACTGATTACAAATTTCAAACTCTATGATTTCACTCAACATTTTTGTTGACTTTTAAGCATGTTTATCTCAGGTAATTAGCAGAGCAGCAAGGGCATGGAGCGGGCAATAACTTATTTTTTGTCATGGTGTAAAATAAAACGTGTAATTCAGTTTAAAATACTATTTCCTTTAAGGATTTCACCAATTCTGATATGAAACTTTGTAACTGAATTAATATGAAGGACCTATATTTTCAAAACGTTTCTTTCGAGCCGTTTTCTATGATTATGACTTTGATCCTCACAGTAATACCCCGATTAGTCTTCCGCTGTTATCTCATAATTTAGGGGGTGTTACAGTCTAATTCAGGGAAAATCATGTCATGAAGAAAACAGTCATCTTTTCAAAATTTCTAATAACAATCTTCATTCAAAAGCAAGTCTTATGACAAGATAAACTGCTCCTATTGCCAACCCTCTATAGATAACTACACCTTTTTCCCAGCATCCCAATGAAAAATCCAATTTGATGCCAAACTCGTAATTACGGAAGAACCAGAGAATAGAGAGATGAAACAGCTAAAGCAAAAACCGTATCCCCTTAGTCAAAGTTCGATGGAACTCTAGAAGAGAACCAGAGTATACATGAGAACGTGAGGACCAAATTCGCGTCAAATACCCCCCATTTATTCCTCTAGACAACTCTAACAACTAACTTAGACTTAAATTTCGGGACAGAATTCTATTTGACTAGTGGGTACTGTAGCAACCTGTAAAATTCCTCAGTACTTTGTAAATGTCAATTATGTATTAAATTATCATTTCAGTTCAATTAACCATTTTTACAAAAAAAAATTAAAACTTTTGTTTATTACATTACAATAAATCAAAAACATTATTTCGTGATTCACAAAATTATGGAACGAGCTCACATACGCACCACGACAACTCCAAACCCACAAATAAACCAAACGGATCATCATATTAATTCATGGCCCAACAGACTAACCCTAAGCCTGTTACTATTCATGGCCCAATCCAAATTTTTTTTATTATTTCTTTCATTTCATTCGACTTCATACGCAATCACTATACCCCATTTATTCATTAATTCGACACACAACCAATACTACATTTTATACCACTCGAATCCTTACATTCCAAATAATTAAGATCAACAAACCATATTTCCTAATTCGAACATTTGATACGCGGACGGGATCTAAAGTAAATACTATCCGACACAATTTCACTCTCACCCAAATTTCACCAAATCGATTTACCATAAAATTTACATAAACCTTTGTTTATCTTTAGTCGAATACAAGTCCACAAAATCTGTATTTTACATTTGCTAGACTTTTGGTTACGTTAAAAAGTTAACTTGGTCTAATATATGTCGAATGAAATTAATGACCAAGCCACTTGGCTCGTTCACACATTAACCGACCTCTTCATGTGCTCACACATCCATACTACCTATAGAGTACTCGAGTGATTCCCTTAACTCTATCCAAATCCTCTGCAAAACACGTCCCTTCAATCGCAACTTGCACCCAATTGCATCCATTTTATATTATAAATCGAAGGAGTATGCATGCATATATACACATTCATGTAAACTCTCACACACACTTGGAAGATCACATACACATATATTCTCTAGTATTTCCCTCCTGCCAAAGTCATTCGAAGAGATCAAGACCATTCACTAGCCACATTGAAGCCTTTCTCAAACGTACGAGCTTATATAAACAACTTGGCAACCATTCCAACGCGTTACTTGCTCTCATCCGAGTTCTAGTCACTCCCAACGTTTAACTCCCACCATTAAGGTGTTGTAAGTCGTCTATAACCCTTTTTCTATCCATTCTTTTGATATATATATCACCATGCATCATTATACACACACACACACACACACACACACACACACACACACATATATATATATATATATATATATATATATATATATATATATATATATATATATCGCACGTACATACTTTCCATTTGGTTTAAAACGCTTTTTATTATTTCATTTACACGTAAACGTGATTGCCTCCTATGATGGAAGGCTAGGAATCATGTTTACATCCTTACATGACACTCACATATTTGTAACATAGCATATCGAGCACCATTTTAATTCATATTACATCGTATAAACGTATCACCCAATATGAATGTCATTCTCATTATTGTTAAACCATGTAATACTCGACCAAGAAACGGCTATATTAAACTGAATGTATACGCACACCATATTGTTTTTATTATACGAATTGAATCTCAATATGACCATTAAACAAGCTGATGGATTAAGCCCCCTTTATAAGCTCATTTAGTAGCTCTCCAATCCTTAAAGTAAACGCTAGTCGAAAACCTTTCCAAAACATATGCATTCGTCGAGTGGGCTTTTAAAAGCCCAATAAGCAAACCAAATAAGCTGATGAAATAAGCACTTTGAAAACAGTTTTAGGGTCCTAAGATAAGCCCAATACAGGGCCCAAAACCTTTTACAACCCATTGGATCATTTTCTCTTAATGGGCCTTGTACATTTCGAGTTAAAGTCTATTAAGCCAAAAATAAGTTGTTCGGTGAAATAAGCAGTTTTCATAAATTCAAATAAGCTTTAAAAGTTGTAATAGCTTTCGGAAAATACAAAATATAAGTTTTAAGGATTTTGGACTTGTTTTGCAAACTATGTTTACTATTAGGGATTAAAACTCTAACTTTTGCAAAAGTTGTGTATAAACTGTCAAAACAGTAATTTCAGGGTAGAAATGGATAAAACCATAAGCATAAGTCATGAAATATCATTTTTGAAGGATTTGGACTAAATATGTAATTATTTCTAAACCAAGGACTAACTGTGCAAATATTCCACTGTTAGGGTTAAAAGTGTAACATTCAAATACTTAAGTCTCAAACTGTTATTTTCATAACATGAGGGTAAAAACTGATCAAACATTAAACATAAACCTTAAAATGTCATAACTTAAACTTTTAGACTAAAAATGTAATATATACTTAACCGGGGACTAACGGTGCAAAAATTGACACCGTTAGGGTAGAAAGTGTAAAATTTGTAAAAGTACAAGGACCAAACTATAACTTTATTCCATATTTATTTATATTGCATATTTTACATTTTCCCCACACATTTACATGCATTTTACATTTTGTTCACATATTTTAATTCCGTAACATTTATATTTTAGAGTAAATTGCAAAAATCGTCCTTGTGGTTTGGCCAAATTGCACGTTTCGTCCCTGTGATTCATTAAGTGCAAAGATGGTCCATATTTGGCACTGTTTCATGCACTTTTGGTCCCCCATGTTCACCGGCGTTAAGTGAGTTCCGTTAGCACTTACACGTTAGCCCTTTTGGCTAACGATCGTTGCAGCGCCCATCCTTTAAACTAACGGCCGTTATAATTAAACCACACGGACGATTTTTGCAATTTACTCTTTTTTTTTTTGAAAATTTTTTTTCGTCCGTTTTTGTTTTCAAATTTTTTTTTTCGTCATGTGATTTTTTTTCCAAAATTACTTTTTGGAAACTTTCTTTTCGTCATGTGAATTTTTTTTATATAAAACGTTTTTTATATAAAACATTTATATATAAAAATGTTTTTTTATATAAAACGTATTTATATAAAACTTTTTTATATAAAAAAAGTTTATAAAAAAGTTTTTATATACGAAAAAAGTTTTTTATATGAAAAAAAGTTTTTATATACGAAAAAAGTTTTTTATACAAAACCTTTTTATATAAAAAAAAATTATATAAAAAAAATTTTATTTTTATATAAAAAACATTTTTACGCTATTTATACGTTTCTATATACGAAAAACATTTTTTATATTTTTTATATACGTTTTTTTTAGCAAAAATTTTACGCTCTTTATACTCTTTTTATACTTTTTTTATAAAAAACGTATATAAAAACTTTTTTATAAACTTTTTTTTTATAAAAAAATCTTTTTTATAAACTTTTTTTATATAAAAAACATTTTTCGCATATAAAAACTTTTTAATAAACTTTTTTTATATAAAAAAGTTTTATATAAATGTTTTATATAAAAAACGTTTTATACAAAAAAAATTCACATGACGAAAAAACAAGTTTCCAAAAAGTAATTTCGGAAAAAAAATTCACATGACGAAAAAAAAATTTAGAAAAAAATTTGGGAAAAAACGGACGAAAAAAAAATTTTCAAAAAAAAAGAGTAAATTGCAAAATTCGTCCTTGTGGTTTAATTATAACGGCCGTTAGTTTAAAGGATGGGCGCTGCAATGATCGTTAGTCAAAAGGGCTAACGTGTAAGTGTTAACGGAACTCACTTATCGCCGGTTGACATGGGGGACCAAAGGTGCATGAAACAGTGCCAAATCCGGACCATCTTTGCACTTAATGAATAACAGGGACGAAACGTGCAATTTGGCCAAACCAATAGGACGATTTTTGCAATTTACTCTATATTTTATATAACGAGTATAACTTAACGTTTGTTCAAACCACTTTCGAGGAAACGATATTTATGATTTAAATGATATAAAAACAAGATAATATTATATATAATATTATTTTTGAACTTTAAGCATTTTAAACATATCATTCACTCTCATCACGAATCAATTCTCAATCCGATGCATTTTCACCATCCTTATTAGTATCAAGTCAAAACTATCAAAATCTCAGACTTCCTTATTATTCAGGTCGAGTGTTGAAGATGTTCCCATAATACATTTGATTTCACGTTATCTTTACCACTACATTCAAGGTGAGTCATAGCCCCACTTTTACTTGTTTAAATAACTTTATAAACTCTTTAGAGGAGATACATGCTCGTTCTACTTATAAATTTACTCATTATTACCTTAAATATTTTACTCGGTTGTTACCACATTCTATTTACTATTGAAACATAATTCTTGTTTTCACGTACTTACGTACCCTAAGCTTTTATGAATTAATATGAGTTCATATGCCTACATTTATACATTTTTCTATCTCTTCGGGAGATACATATTATAAAACATGAACACAAGTACTATTTTCGGTATGTTGTACCTGCTTTATATTGCCCAAGTTACCGATTATTGCCTTTATTTAAAGTCCCTCCCATCATGAGCCGTTAACCACTACGGTGGACGCGAATATAGAGAACAGATCTGTGAAGGCTGACTGCCTGTTTGAACTATCTTGAAGATGGCCTTAGTTGCTAGCTGGATAGGTTCAGATACACTTTATTTGAAACATATTAGGAATGTGGCAATCTCCTATAGAGGGCCATAACTCATGCCATTAATTTGGATTGTTCTTGCCGTTTGTGCGGTACATGTTAAGGTTTGAGTGTCATGAAACTTAGGGCAATTACAAAAAGTACCGTAGTCATGATACGATACTATCGGGCTTGCGGAAACGTAGCCCATTTTCATTTAATCTTGAAACTTGTGTTAAACTATTTTGGAATTACTTGACTTTTGACCCGGTTAGGTCAACCACGAACTACGGTGTGTAACAACGAAACCACTATTTATTTCATTACTTTTAAGCATGAAACTATTGAAATCAACCATTTTATTTATAAACTCTATGAACTAAACAACCTTAGTGTTGACACTTTTTAGCATGTTTATCTCACGTATATTATGGAGCATTCAAGGCACGGAGAAGGGCATTAAACCCATGATTTTTGGTGTCAAATAAATTCTGTCATTTATGTCAAACTTATTTTGAGAAATGTTAAAATATTGAAATTCCCTTTTTACATCTACATTTCTAAATAAATGACAAATAACTTCCAAAACATCTCTTTGAGTCGTTTTCTATAATTATGACTGTGATCCTACCAGTAATACCTCTATTAGTCTTCCGCTGTTAACTCAAAATTTAGGGGGTGTTACATATGTGACACGTGTTAGGCTGGAGTGACTTTTAGAGTTTTTAATTATCATCCACTTTGCATAGAATCACAATCAGTAACTAAAATGTGAAAAGTTTTATATTCAATTTATATTGGTGAAAAAGTTTTAGTGTAGTTACGCTAATCTTCTAAAAAATGAAAAAGTTGGCTTTTCATGGTTGGTGTCTGTATGCGGTGGACTCGAATATATGATGAAATCAAATATAATCAAAACCTAATTTTGTGATTTTTGTATAATTGTAGAGATGTTAATTAGTGATGAAAAGGTAGATGAAGAAGAAAAATGAATCGTGAAAGTCGAGTAAAATATGAGACACGTGTTAGAGGCCATGGTACCATAACGCTGGGGGCGGCGTTATGCCCACGTGGTACAGCATTTGCCCGACGTTCTGGTACCGGCGAGACTGCGTTATGCCCGGCGTTTTGGCTCGAGTTACTACAAGAACGTGGGACGAAGCGCATGTACAAACAAAAATAATTTCAAGGGTTTCTTTTTTTTCTTTTTTTTTTTTAGGGATTTAAATGGGTTGTTTTTTGTGTTTTTGTAGTGTATGTGTTCTTGTTGTGTGTGTTATTTTGCAAGGATGAAGACAAAAAATGGTGGAACAGTGGTACTGTAGCCCAACGAAGAAGATAAAGTTTTTATTATTATTATTATTATTATTATTATTATTATTGTTATTATTATTATTAATTTTTTTTCCTATAATTACATATTCAGTCCCTTTATAATTGTTTTGTTTCTATAAAGTACCTTGGTTAAATGTGGGCTAAATGTGTAAGACTTGGACAAATTATTATTTTTTATTTATTTATTTATTATTATTTTTTTTTGTATGTTTTTTATTTAAGTATTTGTAATTTGTATTTTTATTTAATGAATGAAATATAGTTTGTTTAAATAAATGGAAAAGAAAAAAAAATGTGTGTCCCAAAAAAGTTGTGTTATGATAAAGGGGTGAATTTTGGGTATTAAATGTTGAATTGATGTGACGCTGAAGTGGCGATACTTTTTTGGTATTATGGTGTTATGACACCTTAGGCTCCTAGGTTGTAGTGATTGTTTAGAATTTTTCATTATCGTCCATTTTGTATAGAATCACAACCCGTAACTGAAATGTGAAAAGTTTTAAATTCAATTCATATTGGTGAAAAAGTTTAAATAAAATAAAAAAGCTAGATCAAATAGAAGCATCATAAATTCATATATGCATAAGCACTATCGGTTTGTGTCTTTGTGCAGTGGACTCGTAACTCGTAAAATAATTGACCAAAAAATAAAAACCACCTGTTACCAAAAAAGAAAAAAAGAAAAGCACTTTGAAAATTAGGTGGCGTTTAGTTGTAGAAAAAAATTCTTATTTTTCCGTTTCTTAAATTCTTTGAGAAATGATGGTTTTTCTTCTCTAGAGAAGAGTTGAGAATTTTGAAAACCCATTTAGTTGAAATTATATATATATTTTTTTAATGATTGCGACGGTCGCGGCGACGGCGGGCAGTGGTGGCGATTGTAGGCGGTGGAGGATGATACGAGAGATAATTTTTGGGTAAAAGGTTATTTTACCCCGGTAAAGTATATATCAATCAAATAAAGTTCAAGCAATATGACAAAACACCATATTGACTATTACAAACTAACGCACCATTTGTGCTTCAAACCATCTAACCCATAAGATTGACATGCCAATCTTATGCAACCTTTAGCCTAGTCGAAGAAGAAACAAAGACATTACAAAACATGACTAGACTAAAAGAAAAAACAAACATCTACGTCTTGTAGTTGTAATCAATAAATTAGGCAACACGAGACGTACGTTTAAATTTAAACGTTAGAAGTTTCATACGCACGGTGGAGAGGATGATATCTATCAGCTGCTCTTGGATCCGTTTCTTTTGTTAAAAAAACCTCAAATTCCTCTCTTGCCAAATGTAATAAGCACTAGCCGCGAAAACAAGCTTGGAGATAATAGCTTGTGCCGACCTCTTCTTTACAATATTAAGTAACGAATGGACACTAGAGTCCAAAGAAGCTATGGCGTGCAATATAACAGCTTTCGCCCTTACCCTCGCGCATACCATGGATGAAAATGAACATTCGAAAAACAAGTGGTTATGGGAATCCGGAACTAGCTCAAAAGGGAACATCGAGACAGGTTTAAGTCGGTCGAAGGACCAACATCCCATTGTCTCAAAAGGTCTTGAGTCTTCAACTTATGTTGTATTACCAACCATAGATGAAAAGCATGATGAGGGATGCAATGGGAGAACCAAACAATATGAGCTCAAGCCACGTCGTTCCCTCTTGGTTTAACATCCTCCCATGCAATCCCTACCGAAAACACATTGTCAACCCCCAATCTATTTCTCCAAACTAACTTGTCAACTTGATTTTCGTTTAGAGTAGGAACAGTGAGACTAAAAATGGTTGGGTATTTATTAGCCCACTCATTGGGCCATAGCCAACCATTATTAGAGATTACATCCTTAAGGGAGCTTTGGACATCAAAACCCGCTCGGTTTATATCTCGAACAGTAACCACGCCCCTTATTGGACAATTAGGGCCCCAATTGTTGAACCATGTGGATATATTTGAGCCATTACCAATTTTGTACCAATAAAATTTCCTAACAAGAGGACGAACTTGTAGTAACTTGCGCCAACCCCAAGTCATATTACCTCTAAACGGAACATCCCAAAAGTTACAGCCATGAAGCTTATGATTATGGATCCATTTGACCCATAGCGACTCTTTTAGAGTAAGAATGCTCCAAATATGACACGTAATAAGAACCACATTAAAAATCTCAAGTCTTCTAATACCTAGGTCACCTTCATTTTTGGTAAGACATATAGACTCCCATGAGACTTTCGCCTTGCCACGACGCAAACTCCCTTGACACCAAAGAAAGCCTCTCATGAGTTGCTCAATATCCATAATAATGCGAGAAGGAAGAATAAAAACAGAAGACCAATACACATGCATAGACAAGATAACCGATTGGATAAGTTGCAAGCGACCGGCAAAAGAAAGAAACTTATTCTTCCAATTACCAATACGGTTTTGACCCTTCTCCACAAGCTCCTTGCAATCTCTATAGACAAGTCTAGTAGAAACTAAACCCGAGATACTCTTAAATTCATCAAGCGCCTCCATAATAATTCGAGATGAATTAACATCTCCATGGGCGAAAAGAAATAAATCATCCACAAAGCATAAATTAATAATATTAAGGCTCGACAATGGTGATGGTGTTCGAATTTAATAATCATGACAAGTTCATATATTAAGCAAGTAATCACCATACACATACGGAAGCGTAGGATCTATTTTAACACATAAAAAATTAACTGAATATTAAAGTGAACGTACCTTTTGATTCTAGCAAAACAAGAATCAAACTTCAAATCTTCTTCAATCAAGATCAAGAACCCTAATTAGGTTTTATAATTGGATTAACGAATTACCCCTTACCGTTTTGTAATTCAATCCAAGATGTAAACAATAGTGTGTTTACACCACGTTCTTGTACACACGTACTATAACCGAATTAATGTTGATGCTAGTAATTAAACACAAATTAAACCAAACAATTTTGTTTTAGCAAAAACCAAAATCGATCGGCCAAGGGAATCCCTAGGGATTCCGGAAGCTTCTTATTCCTCTAATTTCATCTATAGTCCTTCTCTTATTCCCTAACGGTCGTTAGTCAATTGTCGTTAATTACTTAACGTCCGTTAGTCGTTATTTGTATTTTAATAATTAAATATATAACGTTTTATATATATAATTATTATCCATTAATTCTTCATACGTAAAGTGTGCAATCCCGTGGTCTCGAGTTCGATTCTAGACATACACATATTAATATTTGTCCATAAAACTAACAGCTCCCACTTGGACATCTATTAATAGTGTAATGACATTGGTTAGCGTCTAGCAACACGCCAATGCCCCTAGTACAACTCGAGGATGGTCTCCTGGAAAAACCATTTCGATGATTCATCATCATACTTATCCTTTTGTTACTAATACTACGTTAATAAAGATATGGATCTTAGTCATTCTATAATTAACTATTCTGTTTCTCGTTGTTTCTGATTGAGCAAGATTACCAAATCGTCTAAACGTATTCCAGATAGATCTTGGGCGTGGCCACGCAAACATCTTGTCAACCCTACGAGGGGCCCAGCAGTATTAAACTTCAAAACAAATTTGAAGGAATAAATTCTTTCTTGACTACAAGCAAAACTCATGAACTTTGCAACACTTCTGAAAACAATCCTTATAGCTACCATTAACGTATAACGATAAATTGCTTTACAGAAATGCACTACATCCATGACAGTTATCTGGTATCTCAAGTCTGAGGATAACTATATTCATGATTTACTTGATGACAAGATCCATAAAGTAAACTCATGAAGTTGGGATAAGTCCTATATTCAATTCATTGAATATCATATGAAATTGGCATGTCAACGCATCAATATACTTTCAAGTATATTCTACGAATACTCAGATTTGTCTTAATTTAATGATATTCCCATATCATTAAGTGACAACGGACAATTTAGAATAACATAAGTTATTCATGGATTTAAACATGCAAATGTAGGATACAATCTATTATTAATGAAAACAAACGTACCAAGTACTTTAATTCATTGTAAATAATAATTGCTTAACATCCCTTATCCAAATACTAAATAGATCAATGCATGATAATTCTAGTTAATGAATTATGCCTCAAGTCATGTCAATCATACTTGTTGACAAGACATAAATCAACTAATTTTGATCTATTGGAATTTTGAGAATACTTATTTCAAGAATTCAATTAGTGAAGTTCTTGTATGTGTGCATTCAACCATCTTGATATTGCCACATAATATTACATAAAATGCGTGACATCCTCAACCACCAATTTATGACAATTAAACTATCAAACCTTTTATAGTTTAAAGTATTCTAATTCTATAATGTATAATGCAACTATGCTCTTAGTTAAGCATAACTAGTACACATGGCCATTAACAAGGATGAAATCCTACCATGACTAGTATTGAGTGTCATCTCAATTTCATTAGCATCAATGTATGCAAACAACAACATGCTCTTTAAAATTTCGTAAACTTTAATATCCATTGTGTAATGTTTGATGCATTCCAATCTTTCAATATTTTTCGGCTATATCGATTACGCAACAATTTGCCATATGGTTCATACTTAGAATCTAGGAGCAATTCTAGGCTGAAGATGTAATTCTATATCCAACCATATTCATTACACTTAGTTATCTAATAACTTTCAATTAGATATCAATGTTGTCAAATCATCTTTCATCCAAGCATGATACAACAAATAACATGATGTTCATGAAAAATCTATTGGAATTTAAATAACTTGACAATCAATTAAATAAATAAACACATCAAATCACATATAGCGGAAGCAGGATCGAATATTAACACGTATAAAGTATTACCGAATAATAAATGGTTACATACCTTTTGATCCTAGCTAAACAAGGATCGATCTTCTCTTTTCTTCACTTGTACAAATAAAAGGATTAACGTGGAACCCCTTACCTATTTTGTTCCACAATCCAAGATGGAATAACTAAAGTAAGTTATTACCAAGGTCTTGTACACACGTACTATAACCAACTAACGTTAGATGCTAGTGTAAAGACACGTATTAAACCAAAACCAATTTTGGTAAATAAAACCTTGAATACTGTACGATACATATTCAAGTATATCATGTGATATAACTATTATGCATAGTGTACGATGCATATCTTCTACTTTACACAAGTCAAAGATATCATCATGTACCATACATACTGTACAATGTCATATTATCACTAAGAGTTGTTGGTCGATTGGTTTTAAAAGAAAAGAGAAGGAAATAAAAACTTTAGGGTTATAGTAACAATGCACAAGCTGGAAAACTAATAACCCTTGTGTTTATATTTATAGTGGAACTATTCTTGGTTACCAAGAAATCGATCTAGGGTTATTATCCCTAAGGAAAAACCGGCCACCCCTTATAGAATGGGTTCTAGATCCTTCTTGTGCCTCAAATTTCACTAACAGTCCTTCCTTTATTTACTTAACGGTCGTTAGTCAATTCCGTTAATTACTTAACGTCCGTTAGGTATTATTTCGTGTCCTAAATAATTAAATACATAACATGGTTATATATTAATTATTTCCGTTAGTCATTCATACGTAAAGTGTGCAATCCCAAGGTCCCGTGTTCGATTCTAGTCATATACATTTTAATATTTTTCCATAACTCTAACAGCTCCCACTTGGAAATCTATTAAAATTATAATTGACATTGGTTAGCGTCTAGCAACACGCCAATGCCCCTAGTACAACTCGGGTGTGTGGTCTCCTGGAAAAACCACTTGATGATTAATCATCATACTTATCCTTTTGTTTCTAATACTACATTAATAAAGATATGGATCTAAGTCATTCTTTATTAATTATTCTGTTTCTCGTTGTTTCTGATTGAGCAAGATTACCAAATCTTCTGAACATATTCAGGGGAGATCTTGGGCATGGCCATGCAAACATCTTGTCAACCCTACGAGGGGCCCAGCAGTATTAAACTTCAAACAATTTGAAGGAACAAATTCTATCTTGACTACGAGCATAACTCATGCACTTCGCAACGCTTCCGAAAACAATCCTTATAGCTACCAGTTACGTATAGCGTTAAATTGAATCACAGAAATACACTACATGCATGACAGTTATCTGGCATCTCAAGTCTGAGGATAACTATATACACATGATTTACTTAATGACAAGATCCATAAAGTAAACTCATGAAGTTGGGATAAGTCTTATATTCAAACATTTTGAATATCATGTGAAATTGGTATGTCAACGCATCAATATACTTTCAAGTATATTCTACCAATACTCAGATTTGTCTTAATTTAATGATATTCCCATATCATTAAGTGACAACGGACAATTTAGAATAACATAAGTTATTCACGGATTTAAACATGCAAATATAGGATACAATTTATTATTAATGAAAACAAACGTACCAAGTACTTTAATTCATTGTAAATAATAATTGCTTAACATCCCTTATCCAAATACTAAAATAGATCAATGCATGATAATTCTTATTAATGAATTATGCCTCAAGTCATGTCAAACATACTTGTTGACAAGGCATAAATCAACTAATCTTGATCTATCGGAATTTTGAGAATACTTATTTCAAGAATTCAATTAATGAAGTTCTTGTATGTGTGCACTCAACTATCTTGATATTGCCACATAATATTTCATAAAATGCGTGACATCCTCAACCACGAATTTATGACAATTAAACTATCAAACCTTTTATAGTTTAAAGTATTCTAATTCTTTAATGTATAATGCAACTATGCTTACAGTTAAGCATAACTAGTACACATGGCCTATTAACTAGGATGAAATCCTACCATGACTAGTATTGAGTGTCATCTCAATCTTATTAGCATCATTGTATGCAAACAACAATATGCTATTTAAAATCCCGTAAACTTTAATATCCAATGTGTAATGTTTGATACCTTCCAATCTTTCAAGACTTGTCGGCTATATCAATTACGCAACAATTGCCATATGGTTCATACTTAGAATTTTGGAGCAATTCCAGGATGAGGATGTTAATTCTAAATTCAACCATATCCATTACACTTAGTTATCTAATAACTTTCAATTAGATATTAATGTTGTCAAATCATCTTTCATCAAGCATGATACAACAAATAACATGATGTACATGAAAAATCCTTGTGTCAAACTTAGATTTTATTCATGTCATATCTTTTCAAAGATATGTATCTATCTAGACTTTCTAATAGTATAATCATGTTTATTAGAATCAATAATTTTACCGCTTATGTTTATCACAATAAACATATATTTCAAGGTTGTATGTTTATTTTCTAAATTTCCATAATGAAGTTTCATTCCAAACTAAGACTTAACATTTAATGTTAATGGAACGTTACTTCCTATATGTTATACAACATATATGTAATAAGAAAATAAATTTAACACTCCCACTAGCTTTTAGGAATATTAAGAGATTGCCTTATTTTAATTATAAATCAAAATATGGATTTAATAACTAAACATAAGTATATCCCCAGATGCATGCATTAATCCATTCATAAATGATTGCACTTTGTATACTTCCAAAGATTATTTGAATTCAAATATTCCTTTCAATTACTTATCGTCCTCGCACAAGTAATTATTCAAGAAAGAGTTTTGATATTCCATTCTTAATTTCATATAAATGAAACTAAGAATGACAATCATAATCTTTATACATTTAATGTGCTTAGAAAGAATTTCAATCACAGTTAATTGCTTAAGTGTGTTTGATAATCTTTTCATAAATTAAATATGTATACAAAATTGTCCATTATGATTTCTACTAAAAAATTTAAATCTCTAGGATTTTCATTTCTTTTGTAGAAACTCATCTACATTCTATAGTATAACTATAGATTTTAAGATTAACTAAGTTTTCAAAACTAGTTATCTTTCTGGACTGCATCTAAGCATTCATAGTATGAGTAATTTGCCAAATTCATATTTGCAATTTATCAACAGGTTTACCATAATCCTGTAACTCATAATCCTCAACATATTATACAAATATTTGAGATATCCTTGCGGATCTATGGATAAGAATTCCATCATCTTGAGTTTTAACATTAACATGTTAAATCCTCATCATGACTTTACTAGTGTATTTTAGAAGATCATGTATCTTGTAATTTTATCTTTTTAAGATAAAACTCCCACTTGCCTTTTGTAACTTATAGACTATCTATAAATACTTTAGCAAGTAGAGCAACACAAAATTGATCTCTTTTGGGACATTACAAATACATATTGATAGTTCCTTATATTAAGTTTGTTAATAACCTACTCAAAAGCAGTTTAACAAATTTAGAACTTCAATTTTAAGACTTAATGTGATTCATCACATTCCATAAAAATGGTGTCTTATCAATCTTCTAGGTTGGAGTCTAATTGAGTATATACTACTCAATTTGCTAACCATGATAACTTTTGGAAGAACAAAAGATATAGTTATCTTTAATCAAACAATATACCAAGAGTTTGATTTTTCTAACTGAACGTACCATAAACATTATGTATTTCTTAGGATTAATATTGTAAGACAATCTTACAATATGTAAGATAAATATATTTTGTTTGGCTTATCTATTCACCAACTAAGTCAGCTTAATGGTATAATAGAATTTCCAAGCCAATTGCCTGCTATATAACATAAGTACTTTTTGACCAAGTCACTTCATGTCCATGTCTTAACAAGAAGACATAAACTGTTATAATCCCAATCTACGTTATAAATCATTGATCAACTCAATGACTTCTTGTATATGTTTTAATTAAAAACATAATAAGTTAACGTCTTACTTTATTATAAGTCTTGTAACAATTAAAAAACTTCATATTTATATCTTTACAATAAAATATAAATATGCATAACTAAAGTAATCATGAACACCACAATTTGGTTTCAATAGTATTTCAAGTTAATTTATTACTTCATATATTTATGACATTCCAAGAATACATAAACATTTAAATTTGAATTAGTATTGGATTACTTCATTTATTTATGTCATTTCAATAATACATAAATATTTAGTTGAAGTAGTCTTATTATCATATTGACACTTGTTCTAATAATTATTTAATTTAGAAACTTGCAAATTAACATAGTTTCATTACATCAGTTGATCTGCTAGTAATGAAAGTATGTAATTTACCTTGTTATTAATATCTATGCCAAGGTCTCACTTACGCTAGATATTAATTCCAAATGTTCTATTTATTAGATTTGAATAAAAATCACATTAGAACATTTATTCTCTTACCTTGCAGTCAAGAGAATCCTTTAAATCATATTCCTTTGTGTTGTTCTTTGCACACAATAAAGATTTCTCCCACTTGTGCATGGAACAACATCATGTATTAGATAAACAACACGTCACATGTTTGTTTAATGTGATCAATATGATTGTGTCATAGATATTAGTAGATATAGATCCACCTTGTCTAGTAAGGAAACGGACATGACTATCATTAAACCCACAAGTGTCTATAATTGGAAAGTAATTATCTCAAGACATTCTAGAGATAATCTGGGTTACTACCAAGATAACAAGCTTGTAGCTCCCACTGAATTACAGATCATTACATTAATATATGTTATTCAATAATTACAACACTATGCTCCCACTGGATTTGACAACATTATAAGTGTTTCATAACCAGTAAAAGAAAATAGTGTGCTATTTACTTTCCTACACCTTTGAATAATCCCATACGTAACAATTACTCGGGTACTAAAGAATGTATTCTAATTTGTAAATGATGGACTATCCATCAATGCAATTAACTTGGAAATAAATGGGCATGCAATTTATTCCTTAATTTGACTATCATCCCCATAATGGTATGTAGCATCTTTAAGTGGTCAAAGCACAACAACTAGATAAATCATTCTAGTTTGCCTTTTACCAATTTGCGGTAACTGGTTTAGTTTATAATTTTAATAACTCATAAAATGTGCAATTATCTTAACTATTAAATTTTGCTATGAGTTATTCCTTAGAATTTAGACAATTCTAATTTTTCCATCATACCCTTCTCATTTATGAAAAGGAATGGGATTTAAGTCTCGCTCTTCTCAAAGAAAGTAGACTTGGTTTATTCTTTTAGTAAAGTTGACTCTAGCCTAAACCCCTACGGGTGTAGATCAATTTTCCACTAAAAGAATGCCCCATGTTTACGGTTTTATAACGTTGCATTATTACATTAAAAGAATTTACAAAATTCAATTTTAGTATTTTCGATAATAATTTTTCAAGAAAAGAAAATTACCCAGGAAATATACATATAACCATTTAGTTTTCTTGAAAACTAGGATCCAACTTTCCATAGTTCCACCACATCAGTTGATCTGCTAGCAGTGAAAGTACAAAAGATGGTAACTTGTCGTACAATAATCGGCAAAACAATTTCCGACTCCTAGATCTTATGGGAATTACATTTGCCAAACAATTTGCAATGTAAGCATGTTTCTTCCCATCTTATGCTTTAAGTCTCAAGGTCTCACTTATAACTTAATTAAGTCGTCTAATTTAGAAACTTGTAAATTCACATAGATCCATTACATTCAGTTGATCTGCTAGTAATGAAAATATGCAATTTACCTTGTCATTAATATCTATGTCAAGGTCTCACTTACGCTAGATATTAACTTCAAGTGTCTCTTATAATTGGATAGCATGGACTTAAATTTTTAGGGTATATATTTTGATGTGACAATCAAAATATGTACGAAGAAGCATGCACTCATCTTCGTATCATAAATTTTAAAACCATTTTAGTTACCAATTCATTAAGAGTTAAATCAACAAAGTTTTAATTTGAGGTATTGGGTTTACCAATCAACGAATTACCTACAATTATCGTCCACTATATCCTACTGCTGCATGAGTCAAAAGACTCAAGTTATTAAGATAATTACCACAAAAGTGGCACGTGGAATTGTGGTCAATTCACCCTTAAGGTGATTTTGCACAAATAATAGTAGTACTTGGTAAGTCCAATTTGACGCACAAGCAAGCGGAGAGACAGAATGGAGTCTCTTTAAGGTCACAATTTAATGCGATACCAACCTTATACCCACCTTATAGTTTGTCAACATTGGGTCCGCCGTTCAACTATTGGTGAAAACAATCATCAATCAAATTAAAAGTTTATGATTCTAAGTCTTATAAAATTATGTTGTAAATTATTAAATTGCTAGTCTCACCTGGGAGCAAATTACCGTGCGAAGCGAACCACTGTCGGCACATAAGACTTGGCAATAAATAATTTACCACATCAAGGTTTCATAGTTATTAGGTCCATTTATTTTTTATACAAAAAATTACCCTCTTTTTGCTTACAATTCAATGATAATTTAAACAAAAAAAAGTCAAGTAATTTAACAAAAAAATAAATAAACACATAATAACGCAATAATCTTAACCATTAAATCATATAGCCACATGCAAACCTTTTGATAAATCCTATTAATAATCTCTATGTGAATTATTAATGTATATAATTACTAAAACTCCCATTGGTTTTCGAGCGCATTATACCCAATGGACCACAGACACCAACAAGTTGGCCGCGTAAGCTTTAATAATTATATACCACATTGCACATAACTGATTCATTAATTTAATAGATTAGGTCTTCCCTAATTTTAGATTTATCTAAAACATGTAGCACATAAACAAACCCTAATTCATGAATACCTTGCATGAAGCATCATGAATTAAACCAGGAACGTAACCCTTATCAAATAAACACATAAACATAACATGTCCTAATTTAGGGTTACAAAACTAACTTTTATTAAAAGAGGGTCGAAACCCCCCCACCCCCCCCCCCCCCATAAATTATGATTCGATTTTTATTGTATGTTAAAAAACCCTAGAATAAAAAATCGACTGAACATGTACATCCAAATCAAGATTTGATTTTTATTATGCGTTTCGGTAATTACAATTACATGTTAAACCTGGCTCTGATACCACTGTTGGAATTTAAATAACTTGACAATCAATTAAATAAATAAACACATCAAATCACATATAGCGGAAGCAGGATCGAATATTAACACGTATAAAGTATTACCGAATAATAAATGGTTACATACCTTTTGATCCTAGCTAAACAAGGATCGATCTTCTCTTTTCTTCACTTGTACAAATAAAAGGATTAACGTGGAACCCCTTACCTATTTTGTTCCACAATCCAAGATGGAATAACTAAAGTAAGTTATTACCAAGGTCTTGTACACACGTACTATAACCAACTAACGTTAGATGATAGTGTAAAGACACGTATTAAACCAAAACCAATTTTGTTAAATAAAACCTTGAATACTGTACGATACATATTCAAGTATATCATGTGATATAACTATTATGCATAGTGTACGATGCATATCTTCTACTTTACACAAGTCAAAGATATCATCATGTACCATACATACTGTACAATGTCATATATATCACTAAGAGTTGTTGGTCGATTGGTTTTAAAAGCAAAGAGAAGGAAATAACAACTTTAGGGTTATAGTAACAATGCACAAGCTGGAAAACTAATAACCCTTGTTTTTATATTTATAGTGGAACTATTCTTGGTCACCAAGAAATCGATCTAGGGTTATTATCCCTAAGGAAAAACCGGCCACCCCTTATAGAATGGGTTCTAGATCCTTCTTGTGCCTCAAATTTCACTAACAGTCCTTCATTTATTTACTTAACGGTCGTTAGTCAATTCCGTTAATTACTTAACGTCCGTTAGGTATTATTTCGTGTCCTAAATAATTAAATACATAACATGGTTATATATTAATTATTTCCGTTAGTCATTCATACGTAAAGTGTGCAATCCCAAGGTCCCGTGTTCGATTCTAGTCATATACATTTTAATATTTTTCCATAACTCTAACAAAATCCTTGTGTCAAACTTAGATTTCATTCATGTTATATCTTTTCAAATATATGTTTCCATTTATACTTTCTAATAGTATATCGTGTTCTATTAGAATCAATTATTTTATCGCTTATGTTTATAACAATAAACATATATTCCAAGGTTGTGTGTTTATTTCCTAAATCTTCAAGTGAAGTTTCATTCCAAACTAAGACTTAACATTTAACGTATATGGAATGTTACTTCCTATATGTTATACAACATATATGAAATAAGAAAATAAATATAACACTCCTACTAGCTTTCAGGAATATTAAGGAATTATCTTATTTTAATTATAAATCAAAACTTGGATTTAATAATTAAACATATACCACTGTTAGAATTTAATAATCATGACAAGTTCATATATTAAACAAGTAATCATCATACACATACGGAAGCGTATGATCTATTTTAACACATAAAAAATTAACCGAATATTAAAGTGAACGTACCTTTTGATTCTAGCAAAACAAGAATCAAACTTCAAATCTTCTTCAATCAAGATCAAGAACCCTAATTAGGGTTTATAATTGGATTAACGAATTAACCCTTACCGTTTTGTAATTCAATCCAAGATGTAAACAATAGTGTGTTTACACCACGTTCTTGTACACACGTACTATAACCGAATTAATGTTGATGCTAGTAATTAAACCAAACAATTTTGTTTTAGCAAAAACCAAAACCGATCCGCCAAGGGTATCCCTAGGGATTCCGGAAGCTTCTTGTTCCTCTAATTTCATCTATAGTCCTTCTCTTATTCCCTAATGGTCGTTAGTCAATTGTAGTTAATTACATAACGTCCGTTAGTCGTTATTTGTGTTTTAATAATTAAATATATAACGTTTTATATATATAATTATTATCCATTAATTCTTCATACGTAAAGTGTGCAATCCCGTGGTCTCGAGTTCGATTCTAGACATACACATATTAATATTTGTCCATAAAACTAACAGATGGAACA